>CAUYON010183301.1:0-20974 GCA_963573935.1 Arctocebus calabarensis | reverse complement strand
GAGACCTTTGCACAGGCAATCTTTGATGCCTGCTGTATCTTTGACATGGGAGCCAAGGTTGGTTTCAGCATGTACCTACTTGATATTGGTGGTGGCTTTCCTGAATCTGAGGATGTGAAGCTTAAATTTGAAGAGATCACTGGTGTAATCAACCCAGCTTTGGACAAGTACTTTCCATCAGACTCTGGAGTGAGAATCATAGTTGAGCCAGGCAGATATTATGTTGCATCAGCTTTCAAACTTGCAGTTAATATCATTGCAAAAAAAAATTGTATTAAAGGAACAGATAGGCTCTGATGATGAAGATGAGTCCAGTGAACAAAACTTTATGTATTACATCAGTGATGGAGTATATGGATCATTTAATTGCATCCTTTATGATTATGCTCATGTAAAGCCTCTTCTGCTAAAGAGACCTAAACCAGATGAGAAGTATTATTCATCCAGCATAGGAGGACCAACATCCAATGGCCTTGACTGGATAGTTGAGTGCTGTGACCTGTCAGAAATGCATGTGGGCATCTTCGAAAATATGAGTGCTTACACTGTAGCTGCTGCTTCTACTTTCAATGGATTCCAGAGGCCGACAATCTACTATGTGATGTCAGGACCGATGTGGCAACTTGTGCAGCAAATCCAGAACCCCGACTACCTACCTGAGAAGCAGAAGAGCAGGATGTTGGCACTCTGCCTGTGTCTTGTGCTAGGGAAAGTGGAATGCAACGTCACCCAGCAACTTGTGCTTCAGCTAGTATTAATGTGTAGATATCATTCTGTAGCTGTTAACTGCAAGTTTAGCTTGAGTTAAGGGATTTAGGGGGGACACTTTAACTTAATTATTGCTAGTTTTGAAATCTCTTTGTAAGAGTAGGGTTGGCACAGATGCAGCAATATGTAAGATTAGGAGATGGGGTCACACTTATGTGTGTTCCTATGGAAACTATTTGAATATTTGTTTTATATGGATTTTTATTCACTTTTTAGACATGCTATGAAAGAGCACCCCTCCACTACTCAGCAAGCATTTGTAGCTTGCACAGTGGCAGAATGAGCCAAAAGCTTAGTGTTGTGACCTGTTTTAAGAATAAAGTATCTTGACACAAAAAAGAATGAAAGAAAGAAAGAAAGAAAGAAAGAAAGAAAGAAAGGAAGGAAGGAAGGAAGGAAGGAAGGAAGGAAGGAAGGAAGGAAGGAAGGAAGGAAGGAAGAAAGAAAGAAAGAAAAAAAGAAAGAAAGAAAGAAAGAAAATGTGGATACAACTTATCAAATGGAACTGGCTGAACTGCAGAATTATGACTCTCTGAAAGACACATTCAAGTTAAGCAGCCTTCCTAATTTCTTTGCATCTCTCCCCTCTGAGACATATCCTAATCTCAGGAACTATTCACTCAAAATGGCAACCATCTTTGGTAACGCTTATGTCTGTGAACAGACTTTTTCCAGAATGAAACATCTGAAATCTCCAACCAAATCTAGACTAACTGACGCACACTTGCATCACTTGTTATGACTAGCAGTGACAAATATGGAACTGGACACTGACCATCTCATTAGCCAAAAGCAGGCCGGCCCATAGTTCCTACTGACATACTGGTAAGTTTGTTGATTTAACTTTATTTGTTCTTCGTTTTAAATATCATATTTGTTCCCGTTTTATTTTTTTACTTCAAAATAAGATATGTGGAGTGTGCATAGGAATTTGTTCATAGTTTTTTCTTTTTTAAAACTATAGTCCAGCCTGCCATCAGTCTGAGGGACACTGAACTGGCCCCCTGTTTAAAAAGTTTGAGGACCCTTGCTCTACACCAAGGCACTGTATTAGTTCCCAGCATACAACTTCGTTTAATTTATCACTAATATGAGAATATTCTATTTTTTACCCTCTTTAAGAAAATGCTTATACTGTGGATTGAATTGTGTCCTCTCAAAAGACATGATGAAGTCCTAATCTCCGGTATTTCAGAATATGGCCTTATTTGTAAATGGGGCTATTGTACATATAAGTAGCTAATATGAAGTCATATCGCATAGGGCAGACCCATTATACATTTTGACTGAAACCTTTATGCAAAGACATGGAGACATGTAAGGGGAGAATACCATGTGACAGCAGAGGCAGAAAATGGAATGTTGTAGCTGCCAAGGAACACCAAGGATTGCCATTAAACCATTAGGAACTAGAAAGGGACAGGGAAGGTTTCTCCCCTACAAATTTCAGAAGACCATTGCTCTGCTGTCCACCTTGAGTTTGAACTTCTAGTCTCCAGTACTACAAGACAATAAATTTCTGTCATTTTGAAGCCACAGCATTAGTGCTAGTTTCTTAATTCTGGGAAACAAATAGAACTTACAAGGCAGGATAATTTAGGTCAAAATGTAAGACACTACTTTTTTCGCAGCCTCAGAACATGTAATTCTAAGATTAAAATTTGTTGAAATATTTTTTAAATTTTAGGAACTCAGATAAGTACTATTTTTTGGTATAGAATTTTATTTAAAAGATTGGTTATTAAATTCAGAAAATCTATAGCATATTCACAAGATCTCTCAGTGAGTACACATGCCATCCTAAAGAGACATAAACTTTAGATTTGTCATAATGTAACCAGAATCTCTCTGCCAGGCTTATGTCATAATGTAACCAGTTTCTCTCTTGGTCTTAAGAGATTCAAAGAATAAATACAAAGATCACTGCAAGTAAGCAAAATGATAGATTTTATTGATAGTTAATAAGAGAAGGAAGATAAAGCCTATGGTTCAGCAGAGTGCGGATCCCAAGCAGGTAGCCCATTTGGGCCTTCTGTTTAGGGATTTATCTGCAACTTTTCCTACTCTGTGGCAGGGAGGTTTGGGAAGATGGAACATATGTCTAAAATATGTCACAACCATTTAGTGCAGGGGACTATGGACAGAAGTTAGTTTAAAAACTGAACTTCTGTAGGAATGTGGTCCTACCTAATGTGTTCTGCCCTTCCCAGGATTAGGCCAGGTGAGACACTTACTGAACTGGCTCTTGGGTCTACCTGTGACCAGAGATTGGGGTCTGTGATCAAGCTGATTATTAAGCTTGGTAGTTTCAGAAAATGAGGTCCATGTCAAGTACCGAGCAGGGAAATCTGCATTAATAAGATTCACTAACATGGTCATTAAATAATGATTAAGATGAAAAATAAAGATCGACATAACCATAAAGAAAACAAAAAAATTTTTTGAGACAGTCTTATTCTGTTACCCTGGGTAGAGTGCTAGGGCATCAAGGCTCATGGGAACATCAAACTCTTGGGCTCAAGCAATCCTCTTGTCTCAGACTCACAAGAACTTGAGACTACAGGCACCTGCCACAATGTCTGGATAGGTTTTTTTTCTCTTTTAGTAGGGTCTTGCTTTTGCTCTGTCTGGTTTTGAACTCCTGATCTCAGGTAATCCACCTATCTTGGCATTCCAGAGTGTTAGGATTATAGGCATGAGCCACCATACCTGGCCTGTATATAAATAATTTAACTGAAAAGTCAGAAAGTTAATTAGTATGCCTTTGAAAACAGAAAAATCATTCATAGCTTGTTTCAATATTTATGTATTTTTGAAACTAGGAAAGATACAAAAGAAACCAGAGGATCTGTTTTCCAAAATGTAATATAATAATAATAAATAATAATGTAATATAACAGTAATAAAATAAATTATTTTATTACTAATTCTAAATACTAATTACTCAGTCATTCTATTATTAAGTTATAATTTATAATATATTCAACATTGATTGATTTAAAGTATGTGCAAGGCATGGTGCAGGGACCTAGAGCTATCAATATCAATAAAATGATCTCCAACACTTTCTTTACTAATTAAAAAACTATTCAAAGAGAAGGAAACAAAATATGAATAACAAGGAAACTATTAATGTTTTCTATCATGGGAATTTTTCAACTGATTGAATGGCTGTAAATCTTTTAGTTATTATTAAAAACAAAACAAACAAACAACAACAAAAAAGAACAAACTGCATTCCAGAGCAACCAAATAAAGTTATTTATTCTGCCTAAAGAGATTTTTTATAGTACCCAATGATTTGTAATTAAATAAAGGTTTTAGATTAATTTCAGAATAAATCATTCAGATCTTGATAATAGGATATTTAAGTATATTATGTGCAATGGTGTGAAAATATACAAGGTAAAGAGGATTCCAATTAATGCTCAGTTTATTCAGACTACATAGGAAAAAGCATAGCAGGAAAAGAAACACACCCTTTTGGAGAAAAATGAGGTAGGGAAGGAACACAGACGGTGGCCAGTATTTGATGAAGCTAGGAATGGGGTAGTCACTCTTACTTTTTTTTTATTGTTTGGGATTTATTGAGGGTACAAAGTATTAGGTTACACTGATTGCATTTGTTGGATAAAGTCCCTTTTACACTTGTGTCACACCCCCAAGATTTGTGCCATAAACCATGACCCTCATCCCCTCTCTCTCCTCCCCCCTCCCCATTCCCTCATTCCCTTATCCCATCCCTTGTATTAGCTCATCTATTGCCTTCATAATAGAATTGAGTACATTAGATTTTTGCTTCTCTATTCTTGTAATACGTTACTAAGAAAAATGTGTTTCACCTCCATCCTAGTTAATACAAAGATGAAAAGTCTCCAACATTTTTAATGGATGAATAGTATTCCTTGGTATACATATAACACAGCTTGTTAATCCATTCCTGGGTTGGTGGGCATTTAGGCTGTTTCCACGTTTTCATGATTGTAAATTGAGCTATATTAAACCGTCTAGTGCAAATGTCCTTATGGTACAATGGGTTTTTTTCTTCTGAGTAGATGCCTAGTAAGGGGATTGCAGGATCAAATGGTGAGACTAATTTGAGTTCTTTGAGGATTCTCCATACTTCCTTCCAAAAAGATTGCATTACTTTGCAGTCCTACCATCAGTGAAAAAGTGTTCCCTTTTCTCCACATCCACGCCAACCTCTAGAGTTTTAAGATTTTGTGATATGGACCATTCTTAGATGATATCTCAGAGTAGTTTTGATTTGCATTTCTCTGATGATTAGGGATGATGAACATTTTTTCATATGCTTATTAGCCATTCATCTCTCTTCTTTAGAGAAGGGTCTATTCATGTCTCTTGCTCAGTGACATATGGGATTGTTGGCTTTATTTTTATGGATTAATTTGAGTACTCTGTATATACTTGTTATCAAGCTATTGTCCAATTTATAATATGCAAATATCTTTTCCCATTCTGAAGGTTTTTTGCTTTGGTTGTTTCCTTAGCTGTACAGAAGTTTTTCAGTTTAATTAATACCCATTTATTTATTTTTGATGTTGTTGCAATTGCTGAGAAAGTCTTCTTCATAAAATCTTTCCCCAGGCCAATATTTTCAAGTGTTTTTTCCACAATTTCTTTTAGGATTTTTATTATTTCATGCCTTAGATTTAAATATTTTGTCAATCTTGAATGAATTTTTGTAAGTGAATGGTGCAGGTCCAGTTTCAGTGTTTTTTTTGAGACAGAGTCTCACTATGTCACCCTTGGTAGAGTTCCATGGTATCACAGTTCACAGCAACCTCAAACTCTTGGGCTTAAGCTATTCTGTTGCCTCAGCCTCCCAAGTAGCTGGGACTACAGGCACCCACCACAGTGTCCAGCTATTTTTTTGTTGTAGTTGATTAGCTGGCCCAGGCCAGGTTCAAATTCACCACCCTTGGAACCATAACCTCTGCTACAAGCCCCGAGCCCTGGTTTCAGTCTTACATGTGGTTATCCAGTTCTCCCAGAACCATTTATTGATTAGGGATTCTTTTCCATAGTGTATGTTCTTGTTTGGTTTATCAAAGATCAGGTGGTTATAAGATTTTAGTTTCATCTCATGGTTTTCTATTCAGTTTCAAATGTCAATGTCTCTATTTTTGTGCCAATACCATGCTGTTTTGATCACTGTGGTCTTATAGCGTAGCCTGAAGTGTAGTAGAGAGATAACCCCAGCTTTGTTTTTATTACTAAGAATAGCCTTGAGTATTCAGGGTTTCTTTTGGTTCCATATAAAATGAAAAATTATTTTCTTCAAAATCTTGAAAGAATGATCATGGCATTTAATGGGGATTGCATTGAATCTTTAGATTGCTTTTGCAATTATAGACATTTTCACAATGTTGATTCTCCCCAGCCCTATAGTATGTTCTTCCATTTGCAATATCTTCTGCTATTTCATTTCTTACAGTTTTGTATTTTCTTGGTAGAGGTCCTTCACTTTTTTTGTTAGGTATATCCCTAGGTATATTATTTTTTTCAGGCTACTGTGAAGGGAATTGTGTCCTTGATTAGCATCTAATCTTGGCTGTTATTGGCATATACAAAGGCTACTGATTTATGGACACTAGTTTTATATCTTGACACATTACTATATTTCTTGATCACTTCCAGGTGTTATGTGGTTGAGTCTTTGGAGTTCTCTAAGTATAAGATCATATCATTAGAAAAGAGCAAGAGTTTGACCTCCTCTGCCCCCATTTGGATGCAGGAAATAAAGGAAAGACTCCAGACAAGAGTCTGATATATTGGCAAGAACTTCCAGCACCATGTTGAATAGTAGTGGTGATAGAGGAGAACCATGTCTGGCTCAAGTTCTAAGGGGAAAAGCTCTCAGTTTTACTCCATTCAGTATAATATTAGCTGTGAGTTTGTCATAGGTGGTTTCAATCAGTTTAAGAAATGTGCCACCTATGCCTATATTCTTAAGTATTCTAATTACAAAAAGATACTGAATTTTATCAAATGCTTTTTATGGATCCATTGAGAAGATCAAATGGTCTTTCTTTTTGCTTCCATTGATATAGTAAACTATGTTTATAGACTTGTGTATGTTAAATCATCTTTGCATCCCTGGGATGAAACCTATTTGATCATGATGAATCATTTTTTTAATGTGAAACTGTAATCTGTTGTGTAGGATTTTACTGAGTATTTTTACATCTATATTCATTAGTGAACTGGTCTGAATTTCTCCTTTTTAGTTGGGTCTTTCCTGGTTTTGGTATCAGAGTGATGTTTGCTTCAAATAACAAACATCAGCATGTTGGAAAGATTCCTTCCTTCTCAATTTTTTGGAATAATGTCTGCAGCATGAATAATTTTCTCTGCACAGAATAACGTCTCTTCTTTGAAGTTTGATAGAATTCTGGTGGGAAGCCATCTGTACCAGGACATTTTTTTGTTGAGAATTTTTTTTATTTTTTCTTTGATCTCAGTTCTTGAAATTACTCTGTTCAGGAGATTTATTTCTTCTTGGCTGAGTCTAGGGACCAGGTTCAATTCCAGGTATTGATACATCTCCTCCACATTGTCAATTTTCTGGGCATAGAGTTTCTTGTTGTACTCAGAGATGCTCTTTTTTCACTGTGGCATCAGTTTTTATTTCCCCTTTACCGTTTCTGATTAAGGCTATTAGATAGTCTACTTTTCTGATTCTAGTTAATTTGAACAAAGATAATCAATTTTATTTATTTTTTTCAAACAACTAAGTTTTGTTTTGTTAATTCTGAATGATTCTTTTGTTTTCAATTTCATTAATCTCTGATTTAATTTTGGTTATTTCTTTTCTTCTGTTAGGTTTGGGATTATATTGTTCTTCTTTTACCAATTCCATAATTTGGTTCATGAGTTTGTTGATGCACTCTCTTTCTGTTTTTCAAATGTTGGTGTCTAATGTGATAATTTTTTTCTTAAGACAGCTTTTGCTGAATCCCACATGTTTTGGTAATTTGTGTCTTCATTGTTGTTATGTTTGAGGAATTTAACAATTTTCTCTTTTGTCTCTTCCTGAACCCAACTATCATTCATTATAAGGCTGTTTAATTTTCATGTCTGTGTGTGTTCATGAATATTTTTGTTAGAGATGAGTGTCACCTTTATTGCCTTTTAGTCTGGAAAATACAAGATAGAATTTCTATTCTTTTAATTTTACTGATGTTTGATATATATCCTAATATGTGGTCTATTTTGAGTGTGTACCTTGTGCTGACAAGAAAAATATATATTCTTTAGTTTGAGGATGGTGTATTCTGTATATGTCTATTAATCCCATTTATTTTAGGGTCACATTTAAGTCCCTTGTATCTTTGTTTAGTTTCTATGTGGAGGATCTGTCCAATTATGTCAGAGGGGTGTTAAAGTCCCCATTTATTATGCTGTTATGGGATATCATATTACTCAGACCCATCAAGGACTGTTTCATAAATCTGGAGCATTTAAGTTCTGTGCATAAATATTTAAAATTGAAATGTGTTATTCTTGTATTGTTCCATTGACCAGTATAGAGTGTCCATCTTTGTCTTTCTTAACTTTAGTTACTTTAAATTGGGTTGTATCTGAAAATAAGATTGCATTCTCTCTTTTCTTCTGATTTCCATTTGCTTGAAATACTGTTTTCAATCCCTAAACCCTGACTCTTGATTTGTCCTTCAGTCCTAAGTATGTTTCCTGGAGACAGCATATGGATGGCTTGTGCTTTTTTATCCAATCAGCCAGCCTGTACTTCTTCAGTGGTGCATTCAATTCATTAACATTTATTGAGAGAATTGATAAGTGTTGTGGAGTTCTATTAATCTTATTTTGTATAAGACTGTTGTGTATTTTTATCCTTTGTTCCATTGTGGAAGCTATGTTTAGACCTTTAGCTTCTGGGTGTTTACTTTGCTGGCAGTTCATTGTGATGGTCAGTGTTGAGAATAGGTCTAAATATTTCTTCTAGACCTGGTCTTGTTGTCGCAAATTTCCTCGGTATTTCTATATTTGAAAAAGATTTGATTTTTCCCTCAATTTCAAAACTTAGTTTAGCAGGATAGAGAATTCTGGGCTGAAAATTGTTTTGTTTAAGAATGTTGAAGATGGGGGCGGCTCCTGTGGCTCAGCAAGTAGGGCGCTGGCCCCATATACCAAAGGTGGCGGGTTCAAGCCTGGCCTGGGCCGAACTGCAAAACAAAAAATTAGCCGGGCGCCTGTAGTCCCAGCTACTCGGGAGGCTGAGGCAAGAGAATCGCTTAAGCCCAAGAGCTGGAGGTTGCTGTGAGCAGTGTGACGCCATGGCACTACCCAGGGCGATAAAGTGAGACTCTGTCTCTACAAAAAAAAAAAAAAAAAAAAAAGTAATTTGATGACTTTAAACTTTGCCTATTTGCAAGTAAGGAGAATTAATGGGTTTTATGGGATGTGTTCTTGGGTCTGCATGGGGTCCAGAATGAAGAGAAACAGAATTAACTCCCAAATTCCTGTCCTGCTTCAACTTTGTCTTTTTTTTTTTAGAGAGACAGAGTCTCACTTTATCACCCTCGGTAGAGTGCCGTGGTGTCACACAGCTCACAGCAACCTCCAACTCTCCAGCTCCTAGGCTTAGACAATTCTCTTGCCTCAGCGTCCCAAGTAGCTGGGACCATAGGTGCCCGCCACAATGCCTGGTATTTTTTTTGATGCAGTTCAGTCGGGGCTGGGTTTGAACCTGCCACCCTTGGAATATGGGGCCAGTGCCCTACTGAGCCACAGGTGCCGCCCTGTCTTTCTTTTTGGTCTCTAAGCAAATTAACTTGAGTCTTGTGAAACTAAGTCTTTTTGTTTTCCAATTTATTGGTTGTTGGAAATTATACAGATGAATAGAATAACTGTAATCCCACCACCCAGAGGTATCTTTAATTTTTGTAATGAACTTTTAATTTCAGGATAATTTTAGACATACAAAAAAGTTGCAAATGAAGGTCAGAGTTCTAATATAATCTTTACCCAGTTTCCCCATTGTTACCATCTTGTATTTCCAGGGCACTTTTGTCAAATCTAAGAAACCATCATTGTTACTTTACTATTAACTGGTTTTCAGACTTTATTTGGATGTCACCAATTTTCCACTAATGTCCTTATTCTGTTCCAGAATGTATTCAAAATCTTACATTGAATGGAATTGTCATGTCTTCTTAGTCTTTTCTGGGCTATGATAGTTTCTTAGATTTTGTTTTTCATGATTTTTTTTTTTTCTTTTTTGAGATAGAGTCTTGTTTTGTCATCGTTGGTGAAGTACCATGGCATCACAGCTCATAGCAATCTCCAGCTCTGGGCTTAAGTGATTTTCTTGCCTCAGCCTTCCAGGTAGCTGGGACTACAGGTGCCCACCACAATGCCTGGCTATTTTTTGAGATGGAGTCTTGCTCTTGCTCAGGCTGGTTTTGAACCCATGAGTTCAATTCACCCGCCTCGGCCTCCCAGAGTGCTAGGATTACTGGTGTGAGCCACTGGGGCTGGCCTTTTCATGATAGTTTTAAGGAGTACTTACTAGTCAGATGTTAATAGCAAGGCTCTCAATTTGGGTTTCTCTGATGTTTTCCTCATGATTAGACTGTTTTTGTTTCTTATCCTTCGTGTTTTTTTTATGCAAAATATTCAATACTTATGTATTTTATAAAATGCGATTATAATTTTTGGGATTATACTATATATTGTTTTGTAACTTGCTTTTGTTACTTCATATTTTCCCAGTAATCTCTATTTTATTTATTTATTTATATTATTATATTTTTGAGACAGAGTTTCAAGCTGTTGCTCTGGGTAGAGTGCTGGGGTATCACAGCTCACAGCAGTTTCAAACTTGGGCTCAAGCGATCCTTTTGCCTCAGTTTTTCTATTTTTAATGGAGATGGTATCTTGCTTTTGTTCAGGCTGGTCTCGAACTCATGAGCTCAAGCAATCCACCTGCCTCGGCCTCCTAGAGTGGTAGGATTATAGGTGTGAGCCACCGCACCCGATGTAATCTCTATTCTTAATACTGTTTCTGTAGAAATCTTTGTTCTGAATTTCAAAATCTGATTTGAAAATATAGTTTTAGAATATAATCTGTTGGGCAATGGAAGACAGAATTTAAGGGGTATGTTGTGGTGGTGGTAGTATCCTTTTATTTTAATTCTGTAGTTGGCTCTTTTATATTGATTTGTGTCTTATTTAACATGCTCAACTGTTTTGGATTAGAAAAGATGAAGAAGTGTAAAGAATAGAAAAAAAAATTTTTTTGAGATGGAGTCTCACTTTGTCACCCTGGATAGAATGCCATGGTGTCATAGCTCAGAGCAACCTTAAACTCTTGGGCTAAAGAGATCCTCTTGCCTTAGCCTCCCAAGTAGGTAGGTGCTATAGGCACCTGCCACAATGCTTGGCTAATTTTTTAAAAATATTCAGTAGGGATGTGGTTTTGCTCTTGCTTAGGCTGTTCTTGAACTCCTGAAGTCAAGCAATCCACTTGCTTTAGCCTCCCAGAGTTCTAGGATTACAGGTGTGAGCCACTGCGCCTGGCCTAGAAAATGTTTTATGATAATAAAATTTTCTTGGCAAGAAGTAACCTCTTCTCGAAGTCAATCTTTTTAATTTTGTTTATTTATTTTTAATTAATTAATTATTTTTTTTGAGACAGAGTTTCAAGTTGTCACCCTGGACAGAGTGCTGTGGCATCACAGCTCACAGCAACCTCCAATTCCTGGGCTTAAGCGAGTCTCTTGCCTCCGCCTCCCAAACAGCTGGGACTACAGGCGCCCACCACAACGTCCAGCCATTTTTTGGTTGTAGCCGTCATTGTTGTTTGGTGGGCCTGGGCTGGATTAGAACCCGCGAGCTCAGGTGTATGGGGCTGGTGCCTTAGCCCTTTGAGCCACAGGCGCCGAGCCTCGAAGTCAATCTTTTAGTATATAATTTGCTTGCTTGTTAAGTATAGATTTTTTTTGTTTCTTCATCTTTATTGTTCAATAAACATGTTAAATGATTTGGGAAGAGGCTCAAACTTTTCAAGAAATAATTTGGAATTATTGAAACTAAGAAGGCTAGTTCCAGAATTTCTGGCAATTTTGAAAAATGGGTCAGGAAAAATCAAAGTAATTGATGAAAAAAATCTCAAGTTTAGCCGTTGATACAATTTTTTAAAAATTTGGTTTTTTAAAATTATTTTTATCACTAAAACCGATGGTCCATCAGGATTCTTTTATATATTTGAAACATTTTACTTTGCTATGTTGAATTCCATTTATTCTGGAATTTAGGATAATTTACCACTTTATGAAAGTGATTATTCAAACTAGAATATGGTTGATGATCTTAATTTCTAGATTTCTTTTAAGTAGGCTTAGTTTCTCTTGTGATGATTCTTGCATAGTCAGTTTTAGAGGAGAATGTAAGTGTGGTTGAATATTAAGTACAGTGCAATATGTAAAAAAAACTACTTTCCAGAATATTTTGCCTAGATATCCCATAGAACCATCACAAATTCCAGTTTGAATAAAAGCAGATGAATTTAAAGGTAAAACATTCCTTTGTATGACTTGACATGCTAATGAGAAGTGAATTTGGTATAGGACAGTTCTTGGAATGCTTGGCATTTATGTTATTTTAGGTTATCTCTTTGGGAAATTTAATTAGAGTCTTTATTGAATGGTTTTAGTTAATTAAATGATTGCCATAGGAATAAAGATGGTATAAAATGGATACTTTTGAAACAAGATATTCATAGTTGTATTGGGCAGATAAGGCATCTTATACAATATAGTTAATTCAAGATAATAGATGACTAAGAGGCTAAATAATTCTATAGGAAGTAATGGTGGCTTTGAGAGGACAGCATCTTAAAGTGTTCATTAAGAGTTGGGTAGGATTTAGGTAAAGAGACAGTGTCTCACTCTGTTGCCCAGGCTAGAGTGCAGTGGTGTGATCATAGCTCACGGTAACCTGGAACTCCTGGGCTCAAGCAAGCCTCCTCACCTCAGCTTCCTACCTCAGCCTCCCAAGTAGCTGGGACTATAGGTACATGCCACTATGCCTGGCTAATTAAAAAAAAATTTGTCTATGTTGCCCATACTAGTCTCCCACTCTGGCCTCAAGTAATCTTCCTGCCTTGGCCTCCCAGAATGATGGGATGGATTATAGGCATGAACCATCACACCTATATGGGTGATTTTAATAACATATCACTCTGACTTTTCTTTCTTTTGTCACAATATTGACACAATATTGTGACTTACTTTCTAGTATAGTCTGATAGTTTCAGGATAATTGAGTTTCCACGGGGAAAATAATAATGCATTAGAAAGATTAAAGGCAAATTACTAACTTTAAAAAAAATGTGGATCTCCAGTTTTTTCTAACAAGACTTCTCATTAAATACTTGATTTGTGATGTAAAGAAATAGGCATTTTATTAGATTTATCTTTTAAATTTTATTGTTTATATAGTCTAATAAGTAAAGAGATATCTTGAGGTCTGATCAAGAAGCAATTATGGATGTTAATAATTTCTGTCAAAGTAAATAGCAATAATTTTTAGCCTAGCTCTTTAGACTTTTAAACCATTACAAATGCAGTCTGATTCATTCCACCTAAGTTAATTTTGAGGTAGATAATTTTTTTCCTAATAGAGACAAACATATAAAACAGAAATATAGAAATCATCTTGAATTTAGATTGAACAAATTTCATTTACTATTATGGGCTCTTGCTATTGATCACAATTTATACTTGCTCTTTAAAGTCAATCTTTAAGCCTGGGTGAGGTGGCTCAAGCCTGTAATCCTAGTACTCTGGGAAGCCAAGGCTGGTGGATTGCCCTGAGCTCATGAATTTGAGACCAGCCTGAGCTAGAGCAAGACTTCATCTCTAAAAATAGCCAGGCATTGTGGCGGTTAGTCTTTATTTTTTAAATTTTTAATGTTTTTTTTTAGAAAAGTCTCACTTTATTGCCCTTGGTAGAGTGCTATGGGGTCACAGCTCACAGCAACCTCCGCCAGCTCTTGGACTTATGCAGTTCTCTTGCCTCAGCCTCCCAAGTAGCTGGGACTACAGGCGCCTGCCATAACGCCCAGCTATTTTTTTGTTGCACTTTGGCCGGGGCTGGGTTTGAACCCGCTACCCTCAGTATATGGGGCTGGTGCCCTACTCAATGAGCCACAGGCGCCACCCTAAAGTCAGTCTTTAATTAAAAAAAGGGTTTAGGTCTTCTGAGATCAAAGAAGATTGTGACTATGTCAATAAGAGAAGTTAATATAAGGAATATAATTGATATTTTAATAAAAGTACATTTCATGCCTTGATTTCAGGGTGATCTGGTGATTGCTCACTCTCACAGACAGAGGTTCAGAGTGGGAAAAGAATTATGCCTTGTTACCTATTACTGAAAGTGTCTTAGTCCAGGCCATTCTGCCAGCTGCCTCTGAGGTATACTATTGATTTCATTTTTCTTCCAACATTTAGTTTTGGTCCTGGACCAACTATCTAGCTATGATGGAATTCTTCAAAAGTATCCTACATTTTGTGCCAAGTGAACTCAATGATTGTTCCATTTGGAGAAATTTTTTCCGACACTCCATTCTTGTTTTTTTTTTTTTTTTGAGACAGAGCCTCAAGCTATCACCCTGGATAGAGTGCTGTGGCATCACAGCTCACAGCAACCTCCAACTCCTGGGCTCAAGCGAGTCTCCTGCCTCCACCTCCCAAGTAGCTGGGACCACAGGCGCCTGCCATAATGCCCGGCCATTTTTTGGTTGCAGCCGCCTTTGTTGTTTGGCGGGCCCAGGCTGGATTCGAACCCGTCAGGTGTACATGGCTGGCGCCTCAGCCCGTTGAGCCACGGGCGCCGAGCCCATTCTTGTTTTTTGTTTCTAAAACCTACATGTGCAAGAAGGAAATGCATGGGTTTTCAATTTATTAATAGCATAACTTATGTTTCTCTATCTACTTCTTTTCAGCTTTTAAAAACCGTATCATGTCACTCTATCACCATTGTGACATTCAGATTAATTTTCAAATATAATTTTTCAAATTTTGCTTAAAAATTACCATATAGTAAAATTGACTTTCTTTCGGTATGCAGTTTTATTAATTTAATACGTGTATAGTTTGTGCAGCCACCACCACAGTCAGGATGCAGAACAGTATCACCGCAGAAAGTTCCCTGTTACCCTTTTATAGTTACCCCTCTGTAACCCATAACCTCTGGAAACCACTAATTTGTTTTTCATTCCTATAGTTTTCTCTTTTTGAGAATGTCATACAAATGGAAAAATAAAGTATGTAAGCTTTTGAGATTGGGTTCTTTTACTCAATATAACATTTTGAGGTTATCCAAGTTATTGCAGGTATTGAAAGCTTGTTCCTTTTTTATTGTTGAGTAGTAAGAGGTACCATGGTTTGTTTACCCATTCACTCATTAAAGACATTTGAACTAGGCATGGTGGCCAGTAATCATAGCACTCCAGGAGGTGGAGGCGGAAGGACTGCTTGAACTTAGGAGTTCAAAACCAGCCTGAGCAAGAGTGAGATCATGTTTCAACTAAATATAGAAAAATTAGTGGGGCATTTGAAACAGGCATCTGTAGTCCCAGCTACTAGTGAGGCTGAGGCAGGAGGGTCATTTGAGCCTAGGACTTTGAGGTTGTAGTGAGCTATGATGACGCTGTTGCACTCTATCTGGGCCACAGAAGGAGAATATCTCAAAAAAAAAAAAAAGAAAAAGGACATTTGAGTTGTTTCCAGTCCAGTTGTTAGCCATTATGAATAGAGCTATTATAAACATTTATATGTACAGATTTTTGTGTGAATATAGTTTTTATTTCTATTTTGTAGCTGTGAACTACATAGCTGTAGGATCGTTGGGTGATAACAATATGTAGTACATATTTGACTTTATAGGACACTGCAAATTTTTTTTCCAGAGTGGCTGTACCATTTCCTATTCCTACTAGCAACGTATGAGAGTTCACCTTACTCTATATAACTCGATGTTACCAGTATTTTAATTTAGCCCTTCTAATAGGTATTTAGTTGTATCTAATCATGGCTTTAATTGGCTTTTTCCTGATGGTAATGACACTGAACATATTTTCTTGTGCTTATTTGCCATGATTGTGTCCTCTTGTGGAGTGTTTGTTGAAATCTTTCACCCAGCTTTTTTTTTTTTGAGACAAAGTCTGAAGCTGTCGCCCTGGGTAGAGTGCTGTGGCATCATAGCTCACAGCAACCTCAAAGTCTTGGGCTTAAGTGATTCTCTTGCCTCAGCCTCCTGGGTTGCTGGGACTACCTGCCACAACATCCGGCTATTTTTGGTTGCAGTTGTCGTTGTTTAGAAGGCCTGGGTTGGGCTCCAGCCTTGGTGTATGTGGCCAGTACCCTACTCGCTGAGCTATGGGCACCAAGCCTGTATTGTTTTCTTATTGTTGAGTTTTGAGAGTTCTTTATGTATTGAGATCTGTCCTTTTTTCAAATATGTGATTTGTGAATATTTTGCCTCAATCTTTAGCTTGTCTTTTCATTTTTTAGTAGCATCTGTCACATTACAAAAAAATGTTTAATTTTGATAAAGTCCAATTTATCAATTTTGTTCTTTTGCTGGGTTGTGCTAAGGTAAAACAAATTTCTATTCTATGAAAGTGGTGAAGTAACTGAAGAGATGGCAAGTTGACTTTTGTGGAAGGGTGCAAATGTTATATTATGGAAAGATACTGCTGATTAACATACTCCTTATTCCTAGGAACACACAGTACTTTTGCTTAATCCAGGAGATAACTGGCTTAAGTTTGTGTGTTCTTTTATACTTTTAAAAATGATAATCAGTAACATTGTGATTATTAACACAGATTCATGCAGAACTATGTAGGAAATTAGTTTATAACTTTTGTTCTAAAATTAAAATGGCGATTTTTACATATATTCGGTGCTTTTGGGAGTGCTTGAGTTTGAATTTTGACTCCATTGGAATAGCATTAGGACCTTGATTGCTCATGGGCTCAGAATGAGTGTCATGGTTAAAAGCAAGAGCTGTGTCATAGTGGATTCGAATCCTGCTTCTGTTATTTGCAGTGTAACTGCGGGTCAGCTTCACGCGGTGCTCCAGTTTCCTCACCTGTGAATAGGAATGATAATAATAACAACAATTCTAATATCTACTTTATAGGGTCATTGTGAAGATTAAATTACATATAGTCTTTTTAATAGCATCTGTCACACTGTGAACATTCAGAAAAAGCTTGTTGTTTTTATTAGTACTGAAGTAACTCTTTAATAAAGTTCTTAAAACAAATGCTTTCGGATTATATTTTTAAAAATGTAAAATAACCAAATATTACACTTCTTTTTCCTCTTTATACTTAACTGTTATTAATAATCAATAACTTATGAGGAGTTTTTTTTTGAGAAGTATTAATAATCAGGAATTATGCTGTTTTACAAGACAATTATCAGTTCATTTGGTATGATCAAATTTCATCTATACATAGATATATTTATCTATCTCAATTAGGACTCACGTGGTTTTAATTGCCTGAAATAGCAACCTAAAGTGGCTTAAGGAAAAAATTTCTTGGCTTACCCAACTACAAAGTCCAGGCACACTTAGCTGAATTCAGGGCTTAAGTGATATCATCAAGGCTCAGTTTCTCCCCATGAATCGATTCTGCCTTTTCCTGTGAAGACTTCAGTTGCTGACAGTCTGTTAGAAAAATATCCACAGTATAATTCAACCCCTGTAGTTTCTAAGAATTTAGATGGAGCAGGAAAGAACATCTGTCTTTTTTCCAGAAGCCTTAGCAGAAGTCTTTAGGTGTCTCATTGGCTGTCGTGAATCATATGTCTTACCCTGAGCCAACCCTGTGTTGAAGACTGTGAGGTTTGGATTGACCAGTTCCTGCTACATGCCCCCCTGGAGCCTGGGGAGTTAGCTCTTCAGGAACCACACAGACTAAAAGTTGGGGAGAAGTGAATTCTCAAAGGGAAATTGTGGGCTTTTATTACTAGGAAAGGGAGGGGGCACTGGGTGGCAAAACAGCTAACGTCCATTACATGGTATTAGTCTCTTTTTATGGGTTAGCAACAGATCAGAAGAGTTAAAGGATTTGGATTAGAGTCTTGGTTTCTGATTTTAGCTTTCTTACCTGTGAAGTCACATCCTCTAAGTAAATGTTCCCTGCAGGAATAGGAGTTTGCAGGAAGTTATAACGTTTTATATTCTTTTCGTGAAAGTTTGGATAATTTTGAACAGGAAGAGAAAGAATCAAGGCACATGGGGATGAACCTCAGCAGTGGTTGAATGTTGTCTTCCTACATTAGTATGACTGAGCTCCAGTGACTTCTATTTCCTCTCTGTCCCCATGGGAGAGATTCTTAGAGACCCAGCTTAGTCAGTGTGTGCCCTGGGATCCTGCTGTTATGTCCAGCCAGCAGGACATACAAATGTACTTATTTGTCCAATGGGTATTGCATAATCACTATAAGTTTACACCAAAGGCCCTAGTATTAGCAAATCTTCCATACAAAACTTCCAGAAATAAGTGAAAATAATTCCTCTGTCAAGTAGGTAAAGTGGTTACATAGAGTGATATTTGGTTTCTATATAGTATTGTATGTTTAGATAAATAAAGTGATTTCAACTTAGTATAAATTAAAAATTTGAAATTTTAGGGAGATAATAGCTAACATTTATTGAACACTTATTATATGCCAGGTATTTTTAAAAGTGTCTGGTATGTATTATTTCACTTGATCATTAAAATAACTCTAGGAGGTGGGTATTATCTTCTTATCCATTTGGAGGTGAGCAAGTTGAGATATTCCATGTTAAGGCACTTATCCTGGACCACGCAGGGCTGGTGATGTGGCTGGGGAATTCTGAACACAGGTCTTCTGACTCCTTGTGTGTGCCCTGGGACACTGTGCTGCACTCTTTCCCAAGGAAAGATTTTACCTTGTGCATTACTGGCTTTACTTTTCTTACTGCTTCTTTTTGTGTTGTCCAAATGTGGGTTGGGAGTTTTACATGGAAGATTTGCTAATCCTAGTGTCTTTGGTATCCATGGATTTTTATATTTAGTATTGTTGTTATCTGCCAAGCAAAGTTGTCTGTATCAGTAGTTTTCAACTGGGGCCTATCCCCGCTTCCCCACCCCATGCCAGTGCGCTTACTAATGTCTGGAAACATTTTTGGTTGTCACAACTCAGGGGATGTGCTATTGGCTCCTAATAGGTAGAGAGCAAGGACTCTGCTAAACATCTTATAATGCACAGGACAGCCCCACAGCAAAAAATTACCCAGCCCAAAATGTCAATCCTGTTGATAGTTTATATCTGGTCTATATCATAACTTGGTAATTATTTTGTAATATCATTCCTGTGTCTAATGGCCTGAGTTACTAGAATAATACAGAAATCATTATTTTTGATTTCTTGTTTGATAATTGATTTCACCGATATCAATAGATATTTGTGAAAGGGGTGTGAGTGCCAACTACAGCTTACGTCCCCTTCAATCAAACTAGGAATTATAGCCCCCTGAAAGAAAGCTAAAGAAGTTTAAAGAGAGACTATGTAAAAGGAAACAGTACTATAAAGATTTGTTGGGTTATCTTATTAATAACATAATTAGATTTCCTTCTTTCTTTCTTTCTTTTTTTTTCTTTTCTTCCAGACAGTCTCACTCTGTTACCCAGGCCATTGGTGTTTTTATAGCTCACCATATAGTTCATTGTAACCATGAACTTCTGGGCTCAAGCTGTCCTCCTGCTTCAGCCTGTTGAATAGCTGGGACTACAGGTGCACTGATTTAACTATTTTTGAGTCTTGCTCATGCTGGTCTTAGAATTCCTGTGCTCAAGCGATCCTCCCTTTTTGGCCTCCCTGGGTGCTAGGATTGTAGGTGTGAGCCACTGAACAGAACCAGATTTCATTTTTTATATTAAAGGTGTTAATTTGTTAAATGTAAATCTTTAAAATATGCTGTAATTTTTAAATCTTGTTTTGTGTTTTTACTTTTTTTTTGAGATAGTCTTATTCTGTTGTTCCTGGCTAGAGTACGACGGCATCATAGGTCACAGCAACCTCAAACTCCTGGGCTTAAGTAATCCTCTTGCCTCAGCCTCTTGAGTAGCTGGGACTACAGGCACCTGCCACCATGCCCAGCTAATTTTTTTCTGTTTTTAGTAGAGATGGGGTCTCACTCTTGCTCAGGCTGTTCTGGAAGTCCTGAGCTCAAGCAGTCCACCTGCCTTGGCCTTCATTAGTGCTAGGATTACAGGTGTGTTTTCTTAATTACAAATTCCAAGCTGAGGGCGGCACCTGTGGCTCAAAGGAGTAGAGCTCCGGCCCCATATACCGGAGGTGGCAGGTTCAATCCCGGCCCCGACCAAAAACTGCCCCCCAAAAGAAAAAAAATATCCAATCTGAGAGAGTGGTTTGTTCGGTTGTTGGGAAAGCATCCTTTCCTTGCTCAGCGACTGCCGCTCTTCACTGGGCACCAGAAGCGGTGCTGCGCTCTGAGAAGTGACCTAAAACTTCAGCGTTGGGTAAAAGAAAATGGCTTGACCCTAGCAGACAGCTGGTAAATGCACTGGCGGGAAATCCCCCCCACCCCCGCGAACAGCTGGCCCCGATGCTGCCGGGACGAGCGCTCCCTCTACCCGCGGGGTGAGGGAACTGCAGCGCCACGCGCCGGCGCGCGAGGATTCGTGGGGGTCCGAAATCCACTGAGCTGCTCCTTCGGGAGCGCCTTTCCAGAGGTTGGTGAGGGAGATAGATGGCCTGGGGTCTCACACCCGACCTGAGGTTTCAGAGTGCGGCCATTGGTGCCGTCAGGAGGCTAGTGAGGCGCCCCTGGTGCGTTTGCGTGAAGATACTAATCTGTGCGCCACCACGCTGAGTCACCGTCATGCCCCAGGACATCCCGGAGAGGGAGCTTAGTGAAGGCAGTTTGTATGGGGTTTCGTAGTAAATTCCGTAAAATACTTTGGTTTAATTTGTGACTTTTTTTGTAGGAAATTGTTTATAATATGTTGCATTTGTACTTAAGTCATTCCATCTTTCACTCAGGCTGAATACAAAAGCGACTGTCCTCAGAGCTCAGTGACATGAGCATTGTTGCTCAGGAGTGACAAGTTGCTGATATGCAGAAGGGATGGGTGGTATTTCTTGCTTCT
>CAUYON010183298.1:0-23798 GCA_963573935.1 Arctocebus calabarensis | reverse complement strand
TTCAGATACGGTGACAGAAGGTAAGTCCAGGTAAAATACTTTTCCCCAAAGTGGCTTATATTTGGATTTTTCTGGTTTGTTATCAGTTTTCAGAGACTTCAAAGATGGTCTGTTTTTTTCATTTTTGACTTGGATTCCACCCTGGAAATGTCCTTTGCTGTGGATCCTCATGGCTCCGGAGTTCATGGCAGCCGCCCGGCACCTACATGCTGGGTCCGGAGAGCGTGTCGCGCCTGGCGGCCGCGAAAACACACCTTCTCCCGGCCTCTTGACAGTACAGTCGCCTCTCCTCTTCCGCCGGCCACGGCCTCCACCCAGCAGAGGTGCCGCGTCTGCCCCTTCAGATGAATTTTAAATATATCACTTAAACAACCAGCCTCCTCTTTAATGTTCATATTCGGTCAACCAGACAAGGTCTGTCACCTGTACTGCGGCCGGCCAGTGCAGCAGGGGGACGGGGCTGACAAAACACCTGTGTCATCCCCACACCCAGCATTGCAGAGGGCTGCCCTCTGGCTCTGTGGGGTCATGGTGACCGTCCCCAGAGGAACAAGAGAGGCCAGCAACAGTGACTCAGTCAAAAGCGCACTGGTGTCTCGGTGATGTCACCCCCAGTAATCCTAAGACCAGGCTGAATAGGGAGGACATGGCAATCCACACGACAAATGGTTACTGACTCTGACCTACAAAGGCCTCTGGCAAAGGGCAGGAAAAAAAGATTTAGCCAATGGAAATGGGCAATGGCCCGGAAGAGGAAAAAAGACGAAACAAGCAAGTGAGAATAACCTCACGAGACAGGCTCTTTGACCCAGCAGTTTAGCAGAAGTGTGAGGCCAGGTAGCAGGAGCTGGTGCTGGTGGGGGATGGATGGCCACTCCAGGGAGGGCAGTCCAGCAACCCCATTAAAATTCAAAATAGGTGATCCTTTTTCTCAGCAACTGAGTTTGAAAATGAATGCATCAAAAGGAAATACAGGTGCACAGGGGGACAGTCAGATGCCCTCACCCTGTCGTTCACTCACTCATCCATCCGGCTGGTTGTTCCCTGAGCGCCCACTGTGGTCGGGTGCTGGGGATACGACTGTGAACAATACCAGAATGCTCCCCCACTCTGGAAGTGACATCCACATCCAAGCACAGGTTGAGCATGTGGATTGCCACACAGAATTAAGGGCTCAGTCTAGGCGCCTCTCCACGGGGAGAGTGACACAGTGGCCGTCCTGTGTTGCTATGGACTGAATGCTGGTGAACCCCCCCCCCCAGATTCAGGTGGTGAAGCCCTAATCTCCAGTGGGATGGTATTAGGAGGCAGGGCCTAAGGGAGGGGTTTCAGTGAGGTCGGGCAGGTGGGGCCCCCATGCAAAAGGTTAGTGTCCTTGCATGGGCTGAAGGCACCAGACCTTCTTGCTTGGCAACGGGAGGATACAGCAGGAAGGCAGCTGTCTGCCAACCAAGAAAGGAGCGAGCAGCAGAACCTGGCGGCACCCTGCTCTGGGACCTCAGCTCCCTGCACTGTGAGAAGACAGTGTCTGGTGTTCAGACCACCCAGTCTGTGGTAGCTCCTTCCAGAAGCCAGAATGGACTGAGGCATGCATGTGGGATGTCACTTAGTTGTTAAAAAGATGATGATTCATGGAGATGCCTGTAGCTCGGGGGGTAGGGCGCCAGCCACATACACCGAGACTGGCTGGTTTGAACCTGGCACAGGTCAGCTAAAAGAACGATGACAACCGCAACAACAACAGCAAAACAGCCAGGTGTTGTGGTGGGCGCCTGTAGTCTCAGCTACTTGGGAGGCAGAGGCAAGAGCATCACTTAAGCCCAAGAGTTTCAGACGCTGTGAACTGTGACACCACAGCACTCTATCCAGGACAACACCTTGAGACTCTGTCATAAAAAAAGAATAATGATAATAAAATAAAAAATAAACATAAAATAAAAACTAAACCAATGTGGACTCTACCTTGCCGCAGGTGGGGACAGAGCAGCTGGAGGTGTCCAGCAACTTCTCCCACGTTAGAGAGGCTAGGGAAGATGCCTGTGGGACCGGACAAAGAGCAGGTGCTCCAGGAGGCCCCGCCCAAGGCCGTGGGGCTCCTAGTCCTGCCCAGTCACCCAGGCGGAGCCTCCAGCCTGCCAATGAGCAACAGAGGCCAAAGCGGCTGTGGGGCTGGATGCTGTGCCCGTGTGCACGGTCCAGGTCACAGTAGAACCTTCTGGGCCCTTGGGCCCAAGATCCCTGGGCTGCTTTCTTGCCATCAGGATTAGACCTGGCTCCCTGTTCCCTAATCCTCTTGACTCTGACAGTGGTGATGTTCTCAGAACCGGCTGTGCCCCTCCCGTGAGGGAGTTGAAATCGAATTGCAACTTCCTTGTTCTCTTCAACCATAAAATTAGTATGAACCACTCCCTCTTTGGAAGGGATAAACTTGCTTTAACTTTTATTGCATTTTATGTCTTTTTCTAAAAGCTTTTTTATTTTTATTTTTGAAACAGGGCCTTGCTTTGATGCCCAGGCTGGAGAGCAGCAGGGTCATCAAGCTCACAGCAGCCTTGGTCTTCTGGGCTCAGACGACCCTCCTGCCTCCCACTTGTGAGGACTGCAGGCACACACCACCATGCCCAGATGAATTTTCTATTTTATTGTAGAGATGGGGTCTCGTTATGTTGCCTAGGTTGGCCTCAAACTCCTAGCCTCAAGTGATCCTCCCACTTAAGCCTCTCAAAGTGCTGGGACTACAGACATGAGCCACCCCGCCCAGCCCCTAAGATGTCTTTTAAAACCCACTTAGGAGCTCATGCCTGTAATCCCAGCACTCTGGGAAGCTGAGGCAAGTGGATTGCTTGAGCACACAAGTTTGAGACCAGCCTGAGAAAGAGTGACACCCTTTCTCTAAAAACAGCCAAGCATTGTGGAGGGCACCTGTAGTCTCAGCTACTCAGGGGGCTGGGGCAAGAGTATCGCTTGAGCCCAAGAGTTTGAAGTTGCTGTGAGCTATGATGTCATGATACTCTACCAAGCATGAGAAAGTGAGACTCTGTCTCAACAAAACAAAATACCAGGAGCACCCTGGGCTAAGACAGAGGTGAAGGGAGCACTGTGCTGAGTCCTCCACCCCCTCCACATGCCCTGCCCTTTTGTGCACTATTAAAGAATGTGTTTTTCTCCTTTGGTAGGTTTTTGAGGTGGTTGAGAATTAGAAAGGTAGAGGTGTTTAGAAGCAAAGGCTGTGTTAGCTAGACATCACCCCAGGCCAAGATGCTCTCTGATCAGAAAGGAGAACCTTGGCCACATGGGGAGGCCTCTGTGGGGGAGGGCTGCAGCTCTGCTGATCAAAGCCATGCCACGCCTATCTGTATTTGGTGGCCATTAGCATCAGAGGGAATGGCCCTTCTCTCCAGCTCCCAGAGAGAGTGGAAGCCGGTGAGCCTGTTGTTCTATTAACCCCCTTTGACTTATGTGAAGTTTGGGTCTGCATATTCTCCTGGCTGCACCAACCATGCAGAAAGCCGGTTGGGGGGGGCAAGTTAGGCAGCTGCCCTGGTTCCCAGCCCCAGGGGAGGGCTGGGCAGGAAGAGAGATGATGCTCAGAGGTGGGCAAGGGCTTGGACATGGGCTGAGTGCAGTGGCCCACAGGGCTGGAGCGGCACCTGCACTCCTTAGTGGGCTTGGAGTCAAGTTCATTACAGCAGATGGGGGACAGCTTTCCAGATGCAGCCATCTGGACACTGGGCCCCTGGAGAAAGCCGTGCCAGGAAGCGACAGGATGAAAGCACATTTGAGGCCCATGTTTATGGAAGGCGGCTCGGACTCCAGGGAGGGTGACAGTGAGAGGCAGCACCGTCACGGAGCAGGAAGCCCCCCTGTGGGGTGTGGCCGCCCACACTAGTGCCCATGAGGTGGAGCCATTAGGTTCCGAGGAGACTAGAGCCCAGGCGAAATAGCAGATAAGTCAACCAAGTTATGTGGGATGGGGGCGCACCCAAGGGAGGAAGCAGAGCGAGATGGTGGGCCGCGGGGCCAGCTGATGGATGAGCAGAGCTGAGTCTGGTGGGGTGCGGGACAAGCTGGGGGGGTCGGAGGGGCAGAGGGCGGCAGGGCAGGTTAGGAGGCCCCCCTGGGGAAGGCAGTGTCTGATCAAGGTGAACCCGGCTGTGTGGGAGAGGCAGGCTGGACGTGGGGGCAGCAAGGGCGCAAGGGACAAATGACCAGCAGGGCAGGAGGACGGGTCCCAGACCCACACCCCAGCACGCGCTGCTAGTCACGGCCGGTCTTACTGGGACTTCATCGTCCTCTCGGCCGCATCTGCGTTCCCATCCATGTTGTCTCCACCCACGGCCACTCGGAGTCAGTCCCACAGTGGCCACAGCACTCATCGGCTTGTCTCTGTCACGTGCCACCAGGGCCTTCATTTGCGATCTCATGAGGAAGCATTTCAGACACTGGGGCACCTCGGGCTCTGAGGGCTTTTGTCTGAGGATTTCTCTTGTTAAAGAGGCACCTGGGGCCAGAGGGGCAGTGGGGCCAAGGAGAGGCAGCGACCCCCCTTCTCAGTCCCCCTCCCTGCTCAGCTTGCACAGCTCTGCAGACAAACTGTTTCAACTGAATTCAGGGGAAAGAGCCCGGGTTCCTCAAGCGGAGGCCCAGCTTGCACTGACCGGGACGTGCCTTCTGAAGTGCGATCCAGCGGTGCGAAGCAGGCACTGAGATTTACTAGACTTTTGTGGAGTCTGGGGAGCCAATTGGTATAGCGCCTTCGGGGACCACAGAGAACCACAGCTGGAGGGGGTGGGGGCAGAGGATGCCCCCCTACCCCTGATGAGGGTGGGCGACTGAAGAGGGGCGACCGACAGGCACAGCTGGCTGGGGAGGAGGCCTGGCCAGGGCCTTGGGGTGACGGGAAAGACAACTGACCAGGACGGTGCCGGCCACAGTCCGCTGACCTCATGGGTCAGGACAGTAGACTTCTGGGGGTAGGAGCGCCCACCTGGGTGCTCAGGTGTGCATACCCATTGGGTGGTAGGACCCCTGGGGGCATGAGTGGGGATCCCAGGCCCTACCGTCAGTGAAGCCCAAATATTCCAACGCCATCATTAAGCAGGCCTGGGACACGTGAGGGTCTGCCCAGCACATGCCCCTTCCTTTGGTCAGTTGGGCAGGTCACCCTGACGACCACATTAACAAAGTCCACCTGCATCTACTGAGCACCTTGGGGGGCTAATCAGCAGAGGGCAGCAGAGAGAATCAGGGGCACCCCACACCTGGTGGCCACCTGCTCAATGCCACACCCAGCTGCAAACAGAAGCGGAGACAGCTGGGGACTCTTCAGACCACTTACACAGGGCAGTGTCCTTCCTCAGGCCACCAGTGCCTGGCGTTACCTACATCACATACACTCCCAGGTGTGTTTACTGCCAGCGTCCCCTGTGCCCGCAGCCCCTTCCACCTCTGGGCACGGAATCCTCACGCACACATCACTGCAGGGACACGAGACTGGCTCCACACGGCAGGGCCAACGGCGTCTCCACGGCCCTCCCTGAGATTGAGGCAGGGCTTGGGGCCTGGCTGTGCTGTTCTTCTTACCCCCCAGTGCTTAGTTCCTCCCTCTGTGCTTCCTCAGAGGGCCCCCGGTATGAATGAAGAGCTGTGCCTACAATTACCGTTATCTTGGAAAGAGATTGGCTTTTCTGCAAGAAATGAGCCTGATCAAGCCTCCTTTGCATTCCTTCCCAGCACACCCCTCATCTCTGCTGTGAATACAGACTCTCTTGCAGTAGCAAATTAAAGAAGAAAAATCCTAGAAACCCTGTCACGTCATGTAGAGAAGCGTCAGACACACCCCAAAGAGAAGCTGACGGCACTGGCTGTAGCTGCTTACCGCTCGGAATTTGCAGGCATGGTGGGGTCGATGGAGACCATGGCGTCGTCCGTGGTCAGCAGCGAGATGGTTGTATTCCTGAAAAACACAGCCAGGATGTGATTTAACCCAAACCCGCTCTGGGAGCCCGTCTGATGATCACAGTCCCAGGCCCTGCTGCCCACAGGCCGTGAGGACGGAAGGTGGAGGTCAGCCTCCAGCCACTGATGTTCCATTTATACATACAATTAGCAGTCACACGTAACTTTAAGTGCTTGAAGGGTTTTAAATAATTTAAAAGAGGAATTGGAGCAAGTCTAATTTACTGAGTCGGGAGATTTAAAAAAAACTGTGGTAAAATAGAAACTAACGTTTATATCAGCAGATGAAGAATCTGTAGTTTGCCTTTTTACTTCCAATTCCTTTGGGGGTCCATCTGAACTGTGCACATCTCTCCTACGGAATGATTTTAAGTGGTTACGATGAGTCTTCCTCCCACCGTTCGTCTTTTGGGGCCTCTTCTGAGCTGTGTGTCCTCAACCCAGTTACTCAACCTCTCTGGTCTTCAGATCTGCGCATTGGAGGTGATATCTGAATCCTGGGGTTGTTATAGGAAATAACATATACTGAGGGTGCCAAAAATATATATATATACATTTTAAGAGATGAAAAAACTATTAAGATTGTAATACTTGAATCACATTTGACTTCTGCAATTATAAGAGATAGGAAATACATACACAAGATAACAAATGTTATCAGTATATAGTATTACAATTCTAATATGATTTTTCCTTTTTTAAAAATGTGTATACATTTTTTGGCACCTTCTGTGCATTTCTTAGCATGGTGCTTGATTAATATATGCACCCAAAGATGTCCCAAACTGTGGGCTGTTGTCGCTGCTACAAACTCTGCCATTTCAGGCACATCATCTCTCTTTTCTCCCAGTCTCCCTTTTCTCTCCTGTGAGTAACTTCTATTGCTCTCTTTGCCTCTGTTCTAACTTTAAAGTTAACTGCCAGGCCTAAGCTACTCCCCGTCCCCTTCTATGCTCAGAAAGTTAGAATGCTCACAATTAGAAAATTCACTTGTTTGAACTAGCTGTTGCTTTTGAAAAATAACCCTTAGGAAATTCCGATGATTCCATAAGGTGGATTACTAGTTTCAACTCAGTCCTGAAGTCAGTCTGGGACGAGCCTCACATGGAAACATCCTTCTTTCTCCACAAGTGAAGGAAAAACAGAAGGAAGACACCCCACCTCCGAGGAGGACAGCTCTGCTGTGTGGACATGGCTGACGCCTGCTGCAGGCAGTGGGTGGAGGCTGCCCAGGGATTTGTCCATCAATTTGAAAGCACCTTGAGGAGAAGGTGAACCCAGAGGACTCCCATCCCTGCCCTTCCCCGGCACTCCCCCCTGCAGGTGACATGAAAGGCGCGGAGGCCCCGCCAGCCCCTACATTGTGTGGCACTCACCGCGGCAGGCCCGTGGCAATGCAGAACAGGTCCATGATGTCGCTGGAGTTGCAATACTTGCTGAAGATCACCTGCAAAACAGGGGCGGCTGGCGGTCAGGCTCCTGGGTGCCATCAGAGTCCACGGTGTCCTCTCTAGACTGAAGGTTTATTTTACGAAGAAACACTATAACTCGGGCACTGGGATAGTCCACGCACATCTCACATGGTTGATTCATACGGGCTGTGGAACCCTGTATTCTTCTGTTCAGAGTTGTGAAAAGCAAAGCAACCCCCATGTCTGTGCGCTTGTAGGCGGCACCCCACTGCACAGGCATCACTGGGACCCACAACCTGTGCTCAGCAATACCGCACAGCAGCGGGTCTCCAACTGCCTCACAGGGGCCATTATGTAAAAAAAAAACATAAAAGTTCAAGTCTACTAACTAAAAAAAAAAAAAAAGACTGCCTTTTCATACTTGGGTCTCCAAGGCTTGAGGGTGAACGACCAAATCAAAGAGGGGAGGTTAAAATGATCACAAATGATCTTTAGGTGGTCAGCGTCCATGACGACAGTGTGCACAGCCTGAGTGTCCAGCCAGAGCGAGGGAAATGCCCCGTTTGTACCCACACCTGTCGCCCAAGGGTCTTGACTCTAAGTCTCGGCTCCAAACCCCTGCATGGAGAGGGATGTCGGGCACAGCGAGGATAGGGCTCCCCACAGCCAGACAGTGCCTGGAACAGGCCCCACCAAAGCCTGTGTCCATCTCAATGGACGCTTCCCGAGACAGTGGCCCTGGCCTGCTGCTGTAAACGCCTTCTCCCTGTGTCCACGAGTTCCCAGTGAGGGGGAGTCGCAGGCCTGAGAAGATATTTTTTGATGCCCAGTGCATCTTTTTTATTTTTATGTTTATTTATTTTTAGCTAAGATTAGTTTGCTTTTTTCTTTACTTGGAAACAGTGAAATACAGAAAACCGATTTCTCCCCCTCCAGACTGAGCCTTGCTGTGACTGAGGCTGCCCTTGTGTGCTTACTCTTGCCTTGCTGGTCGCTCCCTTGGAATCTGTACCAGGGGAGAGGGCTGGTTGTGTGTGGTCTGTGTCATCTGTACGGTCCCTGCAGCCTGTGGCATCTGCTGCACCGTGAGGCTGCTGACGGGGCTCAGCCCTGGTCACGCTTGGACTGGTGCAGTAGTCCCTTGGTAGCCCCCCTTTGGCCTCACCCCATTCCCTGGCTCATCATCCCAATGGTGCCACTGTTCTTGCCAAACGCTGCTGGCTCCTCATGCCCATGCTCCTTGGCTGGGCTCCTGTGGTTTTAGGGCTCTAGCTGGAGTCCTCACCAAGCACCAGTGTCAGAGACAGTCCTCCCAACCCCCGCCTGCTGCTCTGATCTCCCCCTCGCCCTCCCCTCTTGCCTCTCATTCCTGGACAGCAGTGGCTGGTCCTCCCGACCCCCTGCCAGGGGGGGGCAGGAGACTAATCTTGCCTTAGTCTGGCCAGGAGCCGGGCCCTAGGGCTGACCGTGGTGCCTCCCTGGTGTGTCTGTGGTGGAGAAGGGCTGGGGTCCCACCTTGTCCACCCCTGAGACTCACGTCACCTGCCTCAGGGGTCCTGACTGTCCACCACTCACCTTGCCCACAGCAGGTTTACTCTGCGGGGCACACCCCACCGTCTGCAGCAGGTGGGGCTTACGGGAGAGAAAGGCAAGAAAAACTGCTTCTGTGAACACTCCGATTAGCCTGGAGACTTGGGAAGAGAGGGAGGTGGCTGCCAAGGGCCCTGCTGGGGAGGCAGGTGCACCTCACAGTGCAGTTTCCCATCAGAAAAATGTTGATTTCTGGGCCCCCAGCTCAGGGATCCTCATGCAGCAGGGCTGGTGTGGGCCTCCAGAACCTGCGTTTTGTTTTGACTGGGCTCCTTGGATTAGAAGCCTGCACTCAAAGTTGTGTTTCTAGGGGTGTCTCCCAGTGGTGGAGTGGCCCTGCGACAGGTGGGGGCTGTGGTCCCTGTGCTCTTCCCTGTGTGGCCGAGGCACGTGCTGCCTGCTTAAAGGCCTCAGCCGTGCTCAGCCCTTCCCGGTGCAGGGCTGGCGGGCACTTCCAGAGCTCTTCCCGGTGGAGACACTTCCGAGCCCCACTGGAGAACAAAGCGACAGGATCACTACTGGGCTCGTCTGGGCCCTGGTGACCGTGTTTCAGTGTTTGCTCTCTGCCTAGAAAGGCCTTTCTCTTTCTTCTTAGGCTGCTGTAACTCTTAACAACCTAGCAGATTTTTATTTTTTTGGGGGGGATGAAAATGAATCAGTTTTGGGTAGTAAATGATTTTGACTGCTCTCTCTCCTCAAATTCAGAAACTTTTATGAAGCCTTTACTTCTCACAGCAGACGTTATTTGCAAAGGGCCCGCAAGGACCCACCCTCCTTCTGCTGGGATGTAAGTCGGAAAGGCTTATGCAACCAAGGCTTGTGAGAGCCATATTTTCTTGTCTGCTAGGGTGTGACCACAAGCTCCTGAGGAGCTGAGTGAGGGCGACTCTATGGAGTCCGTGTCACAAAATCCCGTGCATGAGCCAGGAGGCGCTCAGGCTCCCCCCTGGCAGATGGGAAGAAGAGCTTCACTTACTGGCAGGCCAGGCCCTGGATGTCATGGGGACCTTGGGAAGAGAGGAGTTTCCCCACCGTTACAAGTCCTGCAGGTAAAATCGGACAGGATTTCGTGCTTGGTTTCTTACTCGGGACAGTGACAGTAGAGGTTTTTAAAAGTCTGTGATGTCCCTTCCAGCAGAACAAACTCACAAAGCCCCATATGGCACATTGACAATCTTACCACTCGTCTGCAAATAACCCACTGAGACCAACCTTATTCTGTGATGAAGAAGAATCTCTCTTTGAGGTTATTTTCAAGAAAAGGTAGAAAGGCTGTGAGGAAATTTTGAATAAGCAAGAAAGTGTACTCGGTGTGTCCCCCATGGAGAGCAAAGCTGTGGCCATTCCTAAATCCACCTCCATATCCCTCACTCCGTGTACATTTGTGGTTCTTTGGTTTCACTTTTGAACTGCTTGTAACATCTCACTGGTTCCCTCATTCAACTAATGAGCCCTCGACACAGGTTCATTTTATGTCTGAATGAGGGTCTTGATTTTAGCTTTCAGCATTGTTGTTAAACAGCCTCTAGTGGGGCTGATGCAGGAGACAGGCCAGCGTGGGTAGCACAGGAGCCCCTGGGACGGGATGGGGGCCTGGACAGCTGCCTTCCCTGTTGGTGTGTGGAAATCAGCCCAGCAATGGCTTGTGACCAAGGGAAGACCCTGGGAGAATCTGTTCATGTGCTGAATAATCCTTTATCCTTTATCCAGAAACAAGAGCACAAAAAAAAAAAAAAATGCTGATGAAATGAAATTTAAAAATGAGATGTGGAGGCAGCAAGATTAATGGAAAGACAAAGACTGTCTATTGCCATCCAGCTAGGAGGCTAATCAAGACTGGAGATCACCCCGGACTCTTTCATGTGGTTTGATTGGCAGGGCCGTGATATTAAGATGAAACAAGAGAAGCAGATGAGGAGACAGAGGGCTGCTCCTCTGAGGATATGGATACTTCCTCATATTCAGCCGGGACTGTGGTGTCAGTGGGAGCGTCTTTGTCTGGGAGTCTTGTTCCACCTTCCTGAGAGAACAGTGGTGCCCACGAGGCACCAGTCACAAGCCACGTGCCTCTCTAAGGCATCTAAGCAAGAGACTGAGACACAGAGGTGGACGTAGCTCCCGTGCCCAGCCAGCAAGAGACGCCCAGCCCTGCAACCCCGGCCGCCCACCAGAGATCACACACGCTTGATCACAACATGCCCTGACCCTCGGGTGTCCATCTGCCATTTAACGTCACACCACGTTATGGAAAGAGCAGTGGACTCGGGAGTCAGAAGTCCTGTGCTTAACCAATGACTCCCTTGGTCTGCGGGCTCTCGTTCAACCGGGCAGGCAGGACTGTAGCCACTGGAGCCTCAGTCTCCGGTTCTGGAGATGGGTTGACAGCACCTGCTCTGTCTGCCTCCCAGACAAGAGGGAGGGGGACACTTCAAAAGGAATTATAAAGAATTACTCAAAGCATTGCTGGTTTAACACAAAATTCAATTAAATGCCATTTCCATTGCCCATGAATGTCAGGGTCCCTATTGGCTTCACATCTTATGATTTTGTTGCAAGTCTCCAAATATACCCAGGAAAATGGTTTGCTAATTTTGTTTGGGCCCCAACTTCATTTTGGTAGGAATTAGAGGGTGTGATTGGCAGGACCTCCAGAGCTGGGCAGGATGGACATCTAACTCGGCTCCTCTGTGCCACTGCCCCCTGGGGACCCCCTGCCCCGGCCATGCCCACCAAATGCGCCAGGAAACTGCCCCCTGGGGACACCCTGCCCCGGCCATGCCCACCAAATGCACCAGGAAAACGGCTCCCTGGGGACCCCCCCAGCCATGCTCACCAAATGCACCAGGAAAACTTTTTGCCAAATTTCTTTTTTTTTTTCTTTTTGCCAAATTTCTTTGAACCTCCACTTCGTTTTGTAGGAAAATGCAGAGGCCAACCTAAGGCCGTCTGGCCAGTGCCCAATCACACTTGTTCCTGGGACTCTTCCTAGGAGACCTGCAACTGGTGGCCACAGGCATCTGTGCTGGGCTGACCACACTGGGTCACCTGAGCAATGACAAAGGAGGGCCAGTCCCCTGGGGGAAGCAGAAGGGGTAACACAGGGGGTGGGGAGCAAGGCGGACGCTCCAGATTGGGGCTGTGTCTGGGGCTCACACGCAATGGTCCCCACATGCCCACAGGACTTTCTAAATTGCATGAGAAACTTTGTTTCTTAGAGTTAAAATCAACCTGTACACTTAGAAGAAATGGAAAGAAAATGGGCAGCGCCTGTGGCTCAGAGGAGGAGGGCACCAGCCCCGTATACCAGAGGTAGCAGGTTCAAACCTGGCCCTGGTCAAAACTGAAAAAAAAAAAGGGACTAGAGTGTGAGGGGTTGGCAGCAAGGGTGGCCACACATCGGCCCATGGGCTGAAGACAGAAGAGCCAGAAGCTGGGAGAGTCGTTCTGGTTCTGAGAGCAGAGGTCACGTCCTGCATCGGTCCCGCTGATCTGTGCTGAGGGGATTGTGTTCTCCTGCCTCCTGGGTGCCTGTTCAGAGACTCATGAGGACACGTGGCAGGGGCCCCTCCTGCTCCCGTTTCTGAGCCACGCTGTGCGGCCTGCCTGCCAGGCTGGGGAGAGGCGGGCCCAGGCGGAGCAGCTGCTCGGACCACGGGGCTCCTCATTCTGCTGCCACAAGGGGCCTGGGGCAGTGCTGAGCCCCAGCTTCTGGCAGCAAGAACGGAAGGGTCCCTGTCCTTCAGAAGAGCCACCAGGTCCCTCCTCCTGAGGAACGTGGTGAGACCTCAGCAAAGCTCAGAGGGCACGGTGAGGGAGGGGACGAGGGACGATGCGGCCGAGGGGGTCACCGTGATGTTGTGTTTGGGGGACGTGGCACCGTTATCGCGGTCTGGGTGGCCCTAGCTTGGCGGGACGGGCCCAGACACACGTCCTTACCCTCGGCGCATGGAAAGGAGTCAGGGCTCACATCAGCGTCCATGTTCTGAGTCAGGACTGGACCCTTGTCCCCCTCACCCAGGCCTCTGTGGCCAGGAGTGACTTTAGCCTTCCTGCTCCCCTCTCTCTGCTTTCAGGTAAGACCAAGGCACCTCCATGCTCCAGTTTGGAGGGGACCAGCCTCCCGTGATGCTCTGGTGGCCAATCCTTCCATTCAGCAGCAGAGTCCATGGGGTTGTGGCAGGCAGCTCACCTTACCGCTCTGCCACCGGAGGGGGAGGGGCTGTGAGCCTCACCCCTGCCCCAACCCTTACCTGCCCTGGTCGGCGGCACCCGCTGTCACACTTGCCCGGCCCCATCCCACAGCTGGCACACTGTCCGTTTCCCCCTGGGGGGCTGCCAGGGAAATGTTGGTGACACATTAGATGTCCCATTTCGTTTTTGCCACAAAGCAGTCTGAGCTTCTGAGATGCGCTTTTGCAGATACGCCCCTTCCGTTTACTACTCCGAAGTGGCACGTGCTCAGCTACGTGAAAACTTTTAAGTTTGAAGAAAACCTGGCTTTAAACACCCTCTCCTTTCCTTCCACTTCTTGTCTTTTCATTTTTTAAGGTGGTTGAGTCAAGAGCGGTGGGGAGGGAGCTACCCAGGGCCGGCCCCTGGGACAGGTGGCTCTTAGGAGGGCACTGGGCTGTGCAGGGGCCGGGGCCAGGCAGGTGCACACAGCTGCCTACTGGGCGCTCTCTCCGTTGGGCTCCAGAGATAAAAATGGCTTCTCATCGTCTCTGCCCCATTTACCCTCATCACTGTAGCAGCCACTCGGCCCAAATGGGGCTGGCTGGCAGTGGCTGCTGAGGAGATCACCCTCTTCTGAGCACCTAGGGCCTGGGCAGAAGGGCTGGTGATAGCAGAGCTGAGGTCCGCAGCCAGCAGAGACACAGCCAGGCCCTCTCGCCCTGAGGGTCCGTGTCCAGATCCCCACCCTTCCCCCCCACACCGGAAGGACTGCAGAGCCCAGTTCATTTTTCTGTTTCTATTTGAGCCACTTCCTTGCAGCTGTGTGACAGATTCTTGCTGTGTTTGTCAGATTCTGGTTTGCATGGGCATGCAGTCTTTGGCCGCTGGAGACGGAGTATCCTTGCACAAATGTACGTTGCTATGTTATGAAATGCTCCAGGTCTTTGGCAAACAAGGTAACTGGATGGCAGTGAAGGTTTGGGCTGAGTTTGAGAGGCTGGAGGAAAATCCCAGCACCACCACAAAAGAACAGTGTTGCCAAGGACCTGTGGTGCAGGGCTGTATGAGGGCGTTGGAGGAGGTGCCCTGAAGACAGCACCTCTCCGCTGCCATCTTCTTTGTCAGGGAGACAATCTTACAACAGTGATAAACTAAAAAAAAAAAAAAAAAAAAAAGAGGTAAACTGAATGGTGTTAGTTTCCTTTCCAAATCACTGAAAACATCTGTGCCACCTTTTAAAATCATTAAAGAAAAAAATGCATGTCGGGTTAAGTTGTGCTTTGGGGTTGTTTGTTGTAAAACAGGCAATTATGTTCATTGTTTTGCAGCGACTGCTTACTCTGACTGTGACTTTTTTTTATGCAATTGCCTTAGCAACAATTTTCACAGAGCTTCTTTGAACTTGGAGTAACCAGTCTTGAGCAAAATTTTCCTTGTTATAATTCTTCTAAAGTCTTCCCCCAAAGGCTTTTACGTGGAGCCACCGAAGATGCGAGCCGTGGCCTAGGGACAGTGCCATGCTGAGCTCCTGCAGGGCGGGGAGGGGCAGGATGGGGCAGCCCCTCTTTCCCACCAAACCGCCCTTCCCGAGGAGAGCGGGTGGGCTCTACCCCTGTACCTGTGGAGCCCGACAAGAGCTACATGCCTGGGCCTGTGGAGCCACTGGCCCTCCCTGGGACAGTCATGTGGCCTGTGGATCTCAGAGGATCTTGCATTTCAGCATTAATGCTATGTCTTAATTTTATTTATTCTTTTAACTCAATGATTATGTTTATAATTTGTAAGTGTCCAACCGACATCCGACTTCTACCCAACCAAAGTAAGGGGCACTGATTTCTTTCTTTCTTTCCTACCTTCCTTCTTTCCTTTTCTTTTCTTTCTCTCTCTCTCTCTCTCTTTTTTTTTTTGAGACAGAGTCTCACTTTGTTACCCATGATAGAGTGCCATGGCATCATAGCTCATGGCAACCTCTAACTCTTGGGCTCAAGCCATCCTTTTTCTCACCCTCCCAAGTGGCTAGGACTACAGGCGCTCACCACAACACCTGGCTATATTTAGAGATGGGGTCTGTTTGTCTGGCAGTAGCTCAAACTGGTCTAGAACTCCTGAGCTCAGGAGTTTGTTGGTCTCAAACATCCATCTCTGTAATTCTATCATTCTAGCTCAGGCTGGTCTCAACTCCTGAGCTCAAGCAATCCCCCCGCCTCGGCCTCCCAGAGTGCTGGGACTGTAAGTGTGAGCTACTGAGTTGGACCCCAGGAGCACTGATTTCTACAAACAGCCCCATTGGCAAGACACTGAGGGCAATACTGGGGCTAAGCCTCTTGGCAGTGCAGGGATATGGAGAGGTATTCCCAGACTGGAAACAGCCCAGACACCCTTCAGGGCAGATGTCAAACCAGGCACAGTCACAGCAGGGACTGCTCAGCAAGAGGAGCCGCCTGATACCACGTACAGCAGTGTGGACGGGTCTCAGGGGAGCCGACTGATACCACGTGCAGCAGCGTGGACGGGTCTCAGGGGAGCCAACTGATACCACGTACAGCAGCGTGGACGGGTCTCAGGGGGAGCTGACTGATACCATGTGCAGGAGCGTGGACGGGTCTGTGTCAGGGAGAGCCGACTGATATCACGTGCATGAGCGTGGACAGGTCTCAGGGGAGCCGACTGATACCATGTACAGCAGCGTGGACAGGTCTCAGGGTAGCCGACTGATACCACATGCAGCAGCGTGGACGGGTCTCAGGGGAGCCGACTGATACCACGTGCAGCAGTGTGGAAGGGTCTTAGGGGAACTTGCCAGTCAGAGAAGGCCAGAGTCCCATGGGTACATGTGGGATGATTCTGTGTGCATAATATTCTAGAAATGACAGAATTACAGAGATGGAGAGCATACCAAAGTTCACCAAGAATTAGGGACAGGGTGGTGTGTATGGGTGTGTGTTGGGGCTGTAGAGGTGGGTTGAGATTAGGAAAAGGGATCCTGTGCTGATGGAAAGTTCTAGACCTCGACTGTGGGTGGTGTAAGAACCTCCCAAGTGACAAAACTAAATACATATACTCAGGTGGGTACCAGCAGAATGGAGAGATTTGGGGGTTGAGATACTGAGCCCTAATTCTCAGGTCATGACAGTGGGGACCCAGGGTGGGTGCGCCCAGACCTCTCATATTCTTCCAATGAACCTGTTACTATCTCCAAGATTATCTGAAATTTTAAAGCAGTGGCACCAGTGTGCAGATGGGGAAGGGGACCAGAGGGGAGCAGGGTGACGGCGCGTGTGGCCCCTGGCTCAGGTCTCAGGGAGTAATAAGGACAAACTGCTAACAAGAGCATGTACTGAGTGCCAGGCGCCCTCCGGCACTCTCCGTGAATCACGTCATGGCGTCTTCACAGCGAGCGGGTCCCCGCCCAGGTCTGTAATCAGATCAGTGTGCTGTGCTGCCACCCTGCAAGCAGACACCCAGCTAGGCTGCTCCTCTTGCACTATTTATGGCAGAGAAGTGGAAATGAGCTAAATATCTCATAGACAATGAAGTGATTACATTTCAGTAAGTCTCCACAATGGAACATTGTAGGGGCACCAAAATCACGTATTGAGGACCATTTAACGCTACATTGCAAACTGCTGCTTAGGTGATGCTGTGCGAAAACGACTGGGATGTAAAGGAAAGTTACACACACATGTAAGGACATGTGCATGGGAAAACAGCAAGAGAGACCCTAAAATGTTAAAAGCAGTTTTCTCTGGGTGAGCGGAGAACGAATTATTTTATTTTCTTCCTGATACTGTTCTGCATTATTCAGATTTCCTACAATGAATATGTAGGGTTTTCATAACCAAGAGAAAAGTTCTCCAGCTCTCCAAGCTGAGGTTAGAAATTGATAACAGAGCCAGCTTATGAACATGCTGTACCACGCTTATATAAAATTCTCATGGGAGAAAAAGGGTCTTTACTATTTTTATTTGGAAAGAATACTCTGGCATGAAGCCAAATGGACAGGAAAATTAAATGACAGTTAACCGGAGGACAGAAATCACAATTTAAATAGCACAGAGCTGGGAGCCACAGGGGGATAGAGGGGAACCAAGAGAAAATCAGAGATGTGGGAAGTCACAGGGGACTAGGGAGAAGAAAGGAGAACGAGGCCAGGTCTTTCTGGGAGGCGAACGGGGCAGGCTCCGCAGCCCTGGGCCAGCCACCGTGCACCAACGCCCCAGTTTGACTGGGGCCAGGAGCTGGAGGGCTCGTGTGCCTGGTGACCCCAGGGCATGCAGATGAAGGGACAGGACAGACACAGCCCCACTTGTTTTTCTTTCCTGACAGTGCTGCTGAAGCCTAAGGTGAAGCCCCAGGGCCAGGACTTGGCAGAGCGCTGCAGAATTTCAAGTGTGGTGTCCTCTTCCTGCCGGTAAACCCAGGCACCTCTCAGACTCTGGAAGTGAGGTTTTTGGTGAATAGGAAGGGTGTGGAGTCTGGGGGTTCACAAGGGCTATGGGAGCCTGGGCAGGGGCCCCCCTGGGTACAGACCAGCAGGGGGCTGACACCTTCTCCTGGTCCCCTGTGCTGTACTAGGGTAGGTTGGCAGCACAGGTGCAGATTTCGTTTCTTCACTTCTATTCTAGATCTACATGCTAATTACAAAGCAACACACTCGGTGTGCAACAATCTAGATATCGACACATTCAAGGACAGACCCATTATTGTTGGGGTCAGGTCCAATCAGTGTCCACCAAGCTGCCCATTGTTGCTGCCCAGACATCTCAGCGTCTTGCAGATGCGCTGGTGGCCAGGCCTATTCATACCTGCCGAGTGATGCAGGCAGCTCCTTCCCTTGCAGCGAGGTGGGGCTGTCTCCCTTTGGGAACCTCCATGCCAAACTGAAGTGAAGGGGTGTTGAGGCTGATGTGAGCCGGCAGCTGCCACCCTGAACCCCTGATCCTCAGGGTGGCACTCACATGAGAGGCTTCTTTGTTCCCATTAACTCTCTGTTGGGTGCCAGAAACATGAATTTATGAAGTAAATGGATATTAACTGGTTAGCTGTTTATGTATACTTTATATAACAGGTATGTGCAATTTTGTGAGAAAAAAGGGTTCAGTTACTAAAGATGTGCAAATTGCTGCACTAAACTCTGAGGCCATCAGGCACTAGGCCAGCAGAATGACCTCTGTGACCAAGTGCTCTCAGCTGGCTCCATCCGGACTGGGTGGGCCTCGGGCTGCAAAGCCAGTGCTCCTCCTGTCTCACACCTCAGGGTCACCCTGGGCAGGTGCGGTGCCATGCACTGCTCCATGGGCAAGCAGGGCAGAGGGCAGGGTAAGAATGGTCAGAAATGTGAGTTCAGACTGGTACTTTCTTTTACCAGCTTGACCCAGGGCAGATTTCTTAAACTTTTTTTTTAAAATTAAATCATAGCTGTGTACGTTAATGCAATCATGGGGTACAATGTGCTGGTTTTATATACAATTTGAAATATTTTCATCAAACTGGTTAACATAGCCTTCATGGCATTTTCTTAGTTATTGTGTTAAGATATTTATATTTTACATTTAGTAAATTTCACATGTACCCTTGTCAGATGCACTGTAGGTGTGATTCCACCAATTATCCTCCCTCCACACATCCTGCCCAATCCCCTCTCCTCTCTCTCCCCTTTCCCCATTTTCCTGTGCTATGATTGGGTTGTAACTTTCATATGAAAACTATAACTTGATTTCATAGTAGGGCTGAGTACATTGGATACTTTTTCTTCCATTTTTGAGATACTTTGCTAAGAAGAATATGTTCCAGCTCCATCCATGTAAACATGAAAGAGGTAAAGTCTCCATCTTTCTTTAAGGCTGCATAGTATTCCATGGTGTACATGTACCACAATTTATTAATCCAATCATGGGTCCATGGGCACTTGGGCTTCTTCCATGACTTAGCAATTATGAATTGGGCTGCAATAAACATTCTGGTACACATGTCTTTGTAAGTATAGCAAGCAGACAGGGAGAAAATATTTGCAAGTTATGCCTCCGACAAAGGTCTGATAACCAGAATACATATGTTCTTGGCTGTACAGAAGCTTTTTAGTTTGATCAGGTCCCAGTAGTATATTTTTGATACTGCTTCAATTGCCTGGGGAGTCCTCCTCATAAAATATTCACCCAAGCCGATTCCTTCAAGAGTTTTCCCTGCACTTTCTTCTAATATTTTTATAGTTTCATGTGTTAAGTTTAAATCTTTATCCAGTGAGAGTCTATCTTGGTTAATGGTGAGAGGTGTGGGTCCAGTTTCAGTCTTCTACAGGTCACCAGCCAGTTCACCCAGCACCATTTGTTAAATAGGGAGTCTTTACCCCACTGAATGTTTTTAATTGGCTTGTCAAAGATCAAGTAACTGTATGTAGCTGGGTTCATCTCTTGGTTCTCTATTCTGTTCCAAACATCTACCTCTCTGTTTTTGTGCCAGTACCATGCTGTTTTGATCACTATCGATTTATAGTAGAGTCTCAGGTCCGGTAGTGTGATTCCCCTTGCTTTGTTTTTGTTTCTGAGTAATGTCTTGGGTATTTGAGGTTTTTTTATGATTCCATGTAAAACGAAGTATTATTTTTTTGAGATCTTTAAAATATGACAATAGAGCTTTAATAGGAATTGCATTAAAATTATATATTGCTTTGGGTTGTATAGACATTTTAATAACATTGATTCTTCCCAGCCATGAGCATGGTATGTTTTTCCATTTGTTAACATTTTCCGCTATTTCTTTTCTTAAAGTTTCATAGTTGTCTTTATAGAGATCTTTCACATCCTTTGTTAGGTAAACTCCCAAATATTTCATCTTCTTTGCCACTCATGTGAAAGGAATAGAGTCCTTGAGTGTTCTTTCCGCTTGGCTATTGTTGGTATATATAAAGGCTACAGATTCATGGGTGTTGATTTTGTAGCCTGAGACATTGCTCATTTCTAGAAGTTTTGTAGTAGAATCCCTGGTGTTTTCCAGATATGCAATCATATCATCTGCAAAGAGCGAAAGTTTGATCTCTTCTGATCCTGTGTGGATACCCTTGATTGCCTTTTCTTCCCTAATTGCAATGGCTAAAACTTCCATTACGATGTTGAAGAGCAGAGGAGACGATGGGCAACCTTGCCTGGTTCTTGATCTAAGTGGAAATGGTTTCAATTTAACCATTCAATACGATATTGGCTGCGGGTTTGCTGTAAACGGCCTCTATTAGTTTAAGAAATGTCCCTTCTATACCAATTTTTTAAAGTGTTCTGATCATGAAGGGATGCTGGATGTTGTCAAAAGCTTTTTCTGCATCAATTGAGAGAATCATATAGTCTTTATTTTTTAATTTGTTTATGTGCTGGATTACATTTATAGATTTATATACCAGCCTTGAGACCGTGAGATAAAGCCCACTTGGTCATGGTGTATAATTTTTTTGGTGTGTTGTTGGATTCTGTTTGTTAGGATCTTGTTGAATATTTTTGCATCAATATTCATTAGTGATATTGGTCTATAATTTTCTTTTCTTGTTGGGTCTCTCCCTGGTTTAGGGATCAAGGTGATATTTGATAGTGTTGGGTAGTATTCCTTCTTTTTCTATATTTTGGAAGAGGTTTAGTAATATAGGTACTAGTTCTTCTTTAAAGGTTTAGTAGAATTCTGATGTGAAGGCATCTGGTCCCGGGCTTTTCTTTTTAGGGAGATTTTGTATAGTTGATGCTATTTCAGAACTTGATTTAGGCCTATTCCACATTTCCACTACGTTCTGGCTAAGTCTTGGTAGGTGGTGTGCTTCTAAGTATTGGTCAATTTCCTTCAGATTTTCATATTTCTGAGAGTAAAGTTTCTTGTAATATTGTTAAGGATTTTTGAATTTCTGAGGGGTCTGTTGTTATTTCATCCTTACCATTTCTGGTTGATGAAATTAGAGATTTTACTCTTTTTTCCTGGCTAGGTTGGCCAAAGGTTTATCTATTTTATTGACCTTTTCAAAAAACCAACTTTTTATATTTTATTTTTATTAATTTTTATTTTTTATTAAATCATAGCTGTGCACATTAGTGCAATCATGGGGGACAGTGTGTGGGCTTCATATACCATCTGAAATATTTTCATCCAACTGTTCAACCTAACCTTCATGGTATTTTCTCGTTTATTGTGTGAAAACATTTGTGTTCTGCATTTACAGGGCCAGTGGCAGAATGGAAACCAACTTTTTGATTTATTGATCTATTGTATAATTCTTTTGTTTTCAATTTCACTTAATTCTGCTCTAATTTTGGTTATTTCTTTTCTTCTGCTGGGTTTGGGGTTGGAATGTTCTTCTTTCTCCAGCTGCTTAAGATGTCCCATTAAGTTGTTAACTTCCTCTCTTTCCATTTTCTAGAGGAAGGCTTGCAGTGCTATAAATTTCCCTCTTAGGACTGCCTTTGCAGTATCTATGGGAAATTTTCATGACTTTGGTCTTTATATCAAGACTACTGGTTATTATATATGCACATAAGGGATTTAAAGACAGAGATGAATGTTTAAAGGTAGGTGTGCATTGAAAAAACCCCACCACTATAGCCAGAGAGAAAGTGGGAACATCAGCTAGGATATCCTGGCAGTGGTCTAAGAGAGAGGGGCTGGTGCTTTGGACTAGTAGCAATGAGTGCGGACAGTGTGAACACCTTTACAGCATAGTGAGACTCTAAGGAGCTAGAATATGTACACAAGGAAGATTCCTTAGGGTCCAAGAAAGGCCTAAAATTAGCAGCCAGAGTAGTGCAGGTTTGACAAATCCCAACACTTAAAGGAAGAATTAGAGGTGAATGTTTTTTCTTTGCCTCCCACCATCTCTTGCTAATTCTGTGCTTGTTTTATTTCTAGAAATCTGGCTGAGTGAAAGGTTTCAGAATCCTACGGAAGTAAAGTCACTTGAAGGTGTAGTCTATTAGTTAAACGTTCTATTTTAACAACTTTTGCCCAGTCTGTGCCCTTCACTGGGCGAGCTGCCAGGGCATAAAGACCATGGGGCTTGGCCACCATGTTTAATGAGCTCATTGTCCAACTGGGGAGACAGAAATGCCTACAGAATCCAGTTACATTACCTTGGCTGCTGTGGGGTCATTTACGAACCATTTCTTGTAGGAGAGCTGGAATGTACTGGGATGGTGAAGAGAACAGGCTCTGTAGTCTGGGTTGGAATTCTGATATGTGCACATGCCCATGTCCTCACCCAAATTGCCTAAATTTCCTCATCTAAGATATGGGGCTAATTATGCCTTATTCACAGAGCAACTCTGACCAGTATATGGTATGATGTCTCTAAATTATCAATGTGCTTAGCATATACCAATTGATTAATAAATGGAATAAACTTAGGTATTATATTATTAAAGGAAAGGGTCTGATCAGCCATTTAAGTAGAGTCAGGAAAGGTTTCACAATGATGCTTTATATAAACATATTATATTTAAAACATACACATAGTTGATCTTTAATGAATGCTTATGTAAGGATAAGTATGTTTTATGGTAATAAAATAATTTATTGAGAATTTATTACATGTTATCTTTACAATACTGTGAATTTATTACATGTTATCTTTACAATACTGTAAAGATATTTCCTCATTCAATTACAATAGAATTTCTTCCTTAGGTTAGCTCATCCTCAATAATAGAAATACTATTACTTTTCCCATTCCACAAATAGGAGTCCTGAGGCCTCAGAATATCAGTTACTTGTCCAATTTGTAATTTGCCAAATTGAGATTGAGATCCAGCCTCGTCCGATCCAAAGCTTGTACTCATAACCTCTACAATGTTTTTCCTTCTTTAGTCAAAATGTTGCTGAATTCAAACTAGCTGTTGATTATTATGTATTATCTTAATAATTGCATACTAAAAATACTTGCTGTAAGGAGTCAATAAAATATTTATATCATTTTATCTGAACATTTTAATTCTACAAATGAATGCTTATTATAGAAAATAAATACATATGGGAATAAAAAGGTTATTCCAAGTCTCATAGTTACTGTACACATTTCACTGAAAATACTTTCAGACTCCCCACCCACCTTAGTGCATTGATGTATGAGTGTGGATATGTGTAAGTTTATCTTTTTATTTATTTATTTATTTATTTTTAAGAGACAGGGTCTGACTCTGTTACCCAGGCTGTAGTGCAATGGTGTGATCATAGTTCACTGCAGCCTTGAACCTGGATTCAAGTGATCTTCCTAACTTAGCCTCCTGAGTAGATAGTGCTACACATGCATGCCACTATGCCAAATTAATATTTTTATTTTTTATGTTGCCCTGGCTGGTCTCAAATTCCTAGCCTCAAGAGATCCTCCCACCTTGGCCCCCCAAAGTTCTGGGATTACAAGCATGAGCCATTGTGTCTGGGCCCATTTTTAACCTACTTTTAAATTAGTGATATATTATGAAACTCTTTTGATGTTTGGTAAAGTAGCACTTAGCACAGTACATGGCACATATTTTTTTAAATTTTTATTAAATCATAATTGTATACATTGGTGCAATCATGGGGCACAATGTGCTGACTTTATATACAATCTGAAATATTTTCATTGGACTATTTAACATAGCCTTCATGGCCTTTTAATCACTATATGAAGGCATTCATATTCTACATTTAGTAATTTTCACT
>CAUYON010183296.1:0-35308 GCA_963573935.1 Arctocebus calabarensis | reverse complement strand
TAGTCCCAGCTACTAGGGAGGCTGAGGCAAGAGAATCGCTTAAGCCCAAGAGCTGGAGGTTGCTGTGAGCAGTGTGACGCCACGGCACTCTACCCAGGGCGATAAAGTGAGACTCTGTCTCTACAAAAAAAAAAAATATATAACAACGGAGGTTTAATAGGGATTGCATTAAAATTGTATATTGCTTTGGGTAGTATGGACCTTTTAACAATGTTGATTCTTCCCAGCCATGAGCATAGTATGTTTTTCCATTTGTTGACATGCTCAACTATTTCTTTTTTTAGAGTTTTGTAGTTCTCTTTATAGAGATCTTCCACGTCCTTTGATAGGTAACCTCCAAATATTTCATCTTCTTTGGTACTACTGTGAATGGAGTAGAGTCCTTGACTGTTTTTTCAGCTTGGCTATTGTTGCTTTTATAAAGTCTACAGATTTATGAGTGTTGATTTTGTAACCTGAGACATTGCTGTATTCCTTGATCACTTCTAAGAGTTTTGTAGTAGAATCCCTGGTGTTTTTCAGGTATACAATCATATCATCTGCGAAGTGAAAGTTTGATCTCCTCTGACCCTATGTGGATACCCTTGATGGTCTTTTATTCCCTAATTGCAATAGCTAAAAATTCCATTACAATGTTAAAGAACAGTGGAGACAATGGGCAACATTGCCTGGTTCCTGATCTAAGTGGAAATGATTTCAATTTAACTCCATTCAATATGATATTGGCTGTGGGTTTGCTGTAGATGGCCTCTATCAGTTTAAGCAATGTCCCTTCTATATTCATTTTCTTAAGTGTTCTAATCATGAAGGGATGTTGGATATTATCAAAAGCTTTTTCTGCATCAATTGAGAGAATCATATGGTCTTTGTTTTTTAATTTGTTTATGTGCTGAATTATATTTATAGATTTACGTATATTGAACCAACCTTGAGACCCTGGGATAAAGCCCACTTGGTCATGGTGTATAATTTGTTTGATGTGTTGCTGGATTCTGTTTGTTAGGATCTTGTTGAATTTTTTTGTATCAATACTCATTATTGATATTGGTCTATGATTTGCGCTTCTTGTTGGGTCTTTTCTTGGTTTGGGGATCAAGGTGATAATTTGCTTCATAGAATGTGAAGGGCACTTTTTTTCTATATTTTGGAAAAGATTGAGTAATATAGGTACTAGTTCCTCTTTAAAGGTTTGGTAGAATTCTGATGTGAAACCATTTGGTCCCAGGCTCTTCTTTTTAGGGAGATTTTGTATAGTTGATGCTATTTCAGAACTTGATAGCGGCCTGTTCAACATTTCCACTTCATTCTGCCTGAGTCTTGGGAGGAGGCATGCTTATAAGTATTCGTCATTTTCCTTCAGATTTTCATGTTTCTGAGAATAAATTTTCTTGTAATATTCATTAAGAATTATTTGAATTTCTGAGGAGTCTGTTGTTATTTCATCTTTACCATTTGTGATTAATGAAATTAGAGATTTTATTCTTTTTTTCCTGGTTAGATTAGCCAATGGTTTATCTATTTTATCGACCTTTTCAAAAACCAACTTTTTGGTTTGTTGATCTGTTGTATAATTCTTTTCTTTTCAATTTCATTTAATTCTGCTCTAATTTTGGTTATTTCTTTTCTTCTGCTGGGTTTGGGATTGGAATGTTCTTCCTTTTCCAGTTGCTTGAGATGTCCCATTAAGTTGTTAACTTTCTTTCTTTCCGTTTTCCTGAAGAAGGCTTGTGGTGCTATAAATTTCCATCTAGGACTGTCTTTGCAGTATCCCAGAGGTTCTGATAATTCGTGTCTTCATTATCATTTTGTTCCAAAACTTTGGTAATTTTCTTTTTAATCTCATGTATGACCCATCTATCATTCAGCATAAGGTTATTTAGCTTCCATGTTTTTGTATGAGTATGCAGATTCCTGTTGTTACTGAGTTCAAGTTTTATTCCATGATGATCCGAGAAGATGGAAGGAATAATTTCTATTCTTTTAAATTTGCTAAGGTTAGATTTGTGACCTAAAATGTGATCAATTTTGGAGTATGTTCCATGGGCTGATGAGAAGAATTTGTATTCAGTTTTATTAGGATGAAATGTTTTGTAGAAGTCTGTTAAATCCAAATGTTGAATGGTTAAGTTTAAATCTAAAATATATTTGCTTAGCTTCTTATTGGAGGCCCTAATGAACACTGCTAAAGGAGTGTTAAAATCTCCGACTACTAAGGGGCTGGAGGAAATCAAGTTGCTCATGTCTGTTAATGTTTTTCTTATAAATTGAGGTTCATTCTGGTTGGGTGCATAAATGTTAATAATTGAAATCTAATCGTATTGAGTATTAACCTTAATAAATATGAAATGTCCATCCTTATCCTTCCTTACTTTTGTTGGTTTAAAGCCTATTGTATCTGTGAATAAGGTTACAACACCTACTTTTTTCTGCTTTCCATTTTCCTGGAATATAGATGACCATCCCATTACCCTGAGTCTATATTTATCTTTTAAGGTAAGATGAGATTCTTGAAATCAACAGATATCTGACCAGAGTTTTTGTATCCAGTCAGCCAGCGTGTGCCTCTTTAGAGGACAATTTAAGCCATTCACATTAATTGAGAATATTGATAAGCCTGGTAGAATTTTGAATATCAAGGTGTTCAAAAGTCCAGTGGACATTTTTAATCCTTTTGCCACTGTGGAAATTGGAATTTGATCAAAAGTTTTTGAGTGTGTTTACTTTTGTGGTGGAGGATTGTGCTGGTCATTATGGAGGGTAGGTCTGAGGATATCCCAGTAGTTTTGGCAAATTTCTTCAACACGTGAATGTCATTAAAGTACTTAATTTCTCCATCATAAATGAAACTCAGTTTAGCTGGATACAGCATCCTGGATTGAAAGTTATTTTGTTTTAGGAGATTAAAAATCGATGACCACTCTCTTCTAGCTTGAAAGATTTCAGCAGAGAGATCTGCAGTTAATCTAATATTTTTCCCTTTGTAGATTATGGTTTTCTTGTGTCTGACTGCTTTCAGAATTTTGTCCTTCATATTAACTTTAGTGAAGTTAATTATGATGTGCCTGGGGGATGTATAATTGGGGTTGAGTCATGCTGGGTTTCTGAAACTGTCTGATATCTGAATTTCAGAATCTCTTGGCATGTCTGAAAAGTTCTGTTTCATGATCTCGTGAAGAAGAGCCTCTGTGCCTTGTGAAGCAACTTCATCACGTTCAGGGATCCCTATCAGGGGAATATTGCTTCTCTTTGAATTATCACAGACCAGACCTCTCTGAGAGAATGATCCATTTTTGCTCACCATTTCTCTTCCTCTTTGAGAGTTTTGGGAACATTCAAAAGCTTTGTCTTCAATGTCAAAAATCCTTTCTCCTGCTTGCTCCATTCTGTTACTAAGGGATTCTACTTTATTTCTCAGATCTTTGAGGAAAGATCTTTGAAAATTCTTGTCTCCGTGTGTCAAAATGTTTGGTCATTTTGTCTTTGGATTCCTTAAATTCTTGAGATAAATTTGAAATGCTCCTTGAATTTCTAATTCCAATTTTTCCTCTATTTTATTGATCTTATTTTCAATCCAAATTCTGAATTCGGTTTCTGACATCTCAGCCATCTGTTTATGAATGAGATCTTCAGTTGTGTCCATCAAATTGTTCCTTGGGGGGGTTGATCTACTCTAGTTATTCATGTTACTGGAGCCTCTCCACTGATTCTGCCCCATGATTATTTTACACCATTTGACTAGAGGAGCAGATAGGGAGAAGTTGGGTTGGGGGCTCCCGGAGTAGTGATTGTCCAGTCCTTTGCCCAAAAACTGGGACTGGTGTCTGTACCTTTTCCCCTAGAGCCTTGCCAAGGACCCGTACAGTGCTACAGCCTGAGAAACTGGGGACTTTCTTGGTGTGGTGGGGCTAAGTGGTTATGTCTTATTTTCAGCTGGTCTCTGTTTTACCCTAGTTAATCAGTTACTCTGGGTTGAAATCTGAACTGTGGAGAAATACCAGCAATTAAGTCACTCGCCCACCCACAGGCAATAATTGGGAAAAGAAAATCAAACCTTTCCACAATCACACACCCAGGGTACTACTTTGGATAGTCCTCAAGTGGTTGGCCCAGTTCCAGAGGTCCAAATCAATTGTCCCAGTCAGTCCTAGTCTCAGGTGGGAGAGTTCAAAAGGTCTCCAGCAACTAGATAGCGAGAGTCTGGTGGTCGTTTGAGTATGACTCACTCTGGTGCTCTGTAAGGTCAGGAGGACCCACCCAGGAAATAAATTAGTCTGGGAAGGTCAATGTCTCTTTCCCCACCTTGCACCTCTGTCATACCAAGTCACTGGTAACCCTGCAGGGCTTTGACCCAGATCCCTCCAATGAGCAGATGCTCCAGGGGTTTTGCACCTGCCTGAGTCACAGGGAGATATATGTCTCCTCAGCCAGGCTGCCACTCTCTGCCACTATCTAGCAGGGGAGGTGAGGCCTGACAACCTCAGGTGCTTAATGAGGGCTGGGGTATTTCACTCAGTTCCAGCCCTGCCCCTGATTGATGTTGCTGATAGAACAGGACGACTTTGCAGAATTTGTTTCTTTCCCGGGAATACAGATGCTGTTTGTGTAACTCTGCCCTGTCTGTGCCACTTCCCAGTCTCAGCTGCAGTTCCTGAGACTCAGTGAAGCCCTGACCTGGGAGTCTGCTGTCTCTGCATGTGCATATTCTAGTCCCTGCACTCTGCCCAGGCATAACCTTTACTCACGGGGCCTGTGTTTCATCCAGATCCTTTCCACCAGTGGCTGTTATCAGAGAAGATGCCTGACTTTGGTTGGCCAGAGAGACTGGGAGTGTCCTTTCAAAATATCCCTAGGTGCATGAGCTCTATTGTTCCCAAAGTGGGCTGCTGCATCTGTGCCTTAAGGGCACTGCTGCTCCTGTGTGGTTCCCTCTCAGCCTCTTTCCTGTGCCAGAGAATCAGCACAGATCAACAATAAGCCATGCCCTGTCCACACCCCTCGAGAAAATGCCCAAGAGTCTGGACTCCACAGGGGACAGGCTTCCAGACCTTGGGGTGAGAGTGGAGGGGAGTGCTGTGAGTTCAAAATCGCAGGTAGATAATACATACCATTTTATACAGTTTTATGCCTGGGAGGAGAGTGCCATGGCACCCTAGTATGGGAAGGAGGTCCAGTTTTTAGAGGGTCTCTCCCATGGGATAAAATGGGAGGATATTTGAACTCTGATTGCTTGTTTGTATGGAGCATATTGTGAGCTGTTATTGGGGAGGGGACTCCCGTCTAGTTGGCAATGTTTTTTGTACCTTTTGTTTTTATACTTGGGGTTGCAGCTTGTCTCAACAAGGTTGATGTGCATTCTTCAACCTTCTCTCTTGGCTCAGATCCACACCATCATCTTTCTTGCTAAACTTCTGCTCTTTAACTCTCCTTCTGGATGGGAGCCTCTATGGAAGGCTGGCTCCAGTTGGCCATCTTGCCTCCACCCCCACTTTACTTATTTTTATTCACTTGATCTAAGGCAGGTCAGTATGAGAGCAGTATGTTAACATCCCCTATAATTAATGTGTTCCTTTATATTTTTCCTTGAAGTATGAGTAATCATCCTATACCTGGGTGTGCACAGAGTCATTTGGGACATAACTATTTGTAACTGTTATATGTTCATTGACAATGACAGTTTTTAGCACTACAAAGTGTTCTCTGCTTTAAAAATAATTATTTTGGTCCAAATTCTATGTTGTATGATATTAAGAGGGCAATATCAATTTTCTTATGGTTTCCACTTTCTAGTAATAATTTTCCATTGCCTTATTTTTGACCTTTTTGAATTACTTTACTTTATATGTGAGTCTTATATTCAACATAGAGGTACTGTTTGCTTATAAACCATTTGAAAATACTTCCTTTTAGTAGGCAAGTTAACCCTATTTACATTTATTGTTATTATTTACATTTCTGTTTCACTTCTGTCATATTATTTGATGTTATAATTCCTAAGCATATTATATGGTGCTTTACTTACTGTGCTTATTTCTCCATATAGTATAATTTCTTCATTACATCTTAAATTTATTTTTTTGCTTATAAATTATTTTTATAATGTATTTTGATCACATTTGAGGTTATCTTTATGTCTATTACTTTTTAGAAATGACTTTCATCTCCATTATTACTTAGTTTTTTATTATCTGACCAGTTGGCATTAAATGAATCTTATTTGTTCACATCTGCCTGTCAGGGATAAATGATGTTATTTGACTCCCCTTTCTCTTTCCTTTCTCATCTCATTTTTTTGAGTAACATTCTTTCTACTTTGCCAGAACATATCACTTTTCCTTCCATTTCTCTATCATGGTTTTACTATAATCAATATGTCATATGCTCCATCAGTCCTTTTCCAAAACTTTCCACTTGTCTGTTGGTTAAAAGATGTTCATTCTCTTAGTATATCCATGGGGATGAATATTGATTCTTGAGTTCAAGAGTGAAAATTTCTCAGCTGTTATGAAGGTCTATAGCCTTTCAAAGGATCACAGCATATAAACAGGTACATATATGCGAGGTACTAAAATTTCATGGTGGTGGAATACAGGTATGGACATGTCTAAAAAGGCTCCTAAGAGGGGAAAAATTGTGGGAAAAGTTTGAGAAATATTAGAAAACTCTCCAAGAATGGCTCATACGTAAATCATTTCTCAAGTTACTGCCTATTCAAAATTGTGTTTCTATAATCTTGATACTTGAAGCAAAGCTTGCCTGGGTGTAAAATTCTTGTCTTGTACTTCCTTTACTTGAATTCTTAAAAAAATTCTGTCTGACAGTGGTCATGTGTTGTATATTGCTTTTGAGAACTCTGATGTAAGCTAATTTTTTTGCCCTCAATAGATAATTTGATCATTTTGTTTAAAGATCCTAAGGAGATTTTTTTCTTTGTATTACAATATATGGTTTTACTAGGATAGGTCTAGGAGTTGACTGGAAAAGTTCCAGGTTAATTTTCCCAGGTACATAGTGAACTCTTTCAACACGTATATTCAAGTATTCTTTTATTTGGGGGAAGTTTCACTTGGTTACAGTAAGTATTCACGTAAGCTTTATAGTTTTATTTTTTTACTTTCTCAGAGATTCCTTTAATATGTGTATTGGATCTTCTTTGTCTTGTTTTCTCTCTGGCTACTTTCTTTTTTCATTTTCATTCTCTCAGTTTTTCCCCTCTTTAATACCTCTGTAACAGTCTGTTCAGCTGCTATAACAAAATACCATAGATGGGTAATTTATAAACAATACAAATGTATTTCTCATAGTTTCCTGAGTCTGTGAAGTCCAAGATCAAGGCACTGACAGGTTTAATGTCTGGTGAGAGCCCCATTATTCATTGATATAATAAGCACGTTTATGTGTTCTCCCATAGCAGTAGGGGTGGAAGGGGCAAATAGGCTCACTCAAGTCACTTTATAAGGACTCTAATCCCTATCTCCCGACTTAATCACCTACCAAAGGTTCCTCATAATATCATATTCCTTTTCTTTTTCTATTTTTCTTTTGAGACAGACTCTTAAGCTGTCACCCTGGGTAGAGTGCCGTGGCATCACAGCTCATAGCAACCTCAAATTCATGGGCTTAAGGGACTCTCTTTGCTTCAGACTCCCAGGTAGCTGGAACTACAGGTGTCTGCCACACACCTAGCGATTAGTTTAAGATGTAGTTGTCATTGTTGTTCAGTGGGTCTGGGCTGGATTCAAGCCCACCTGCTCCAGTGTATGTGCTAGTGCCCTAGCTGTTTGAGCTATAGGCACCAAGCCCTTAATATTATATTCTTAAGGGTTAAGTTTCAGCATATGAATTTTAGATAAATATATATATTCAGAACATAGCAGTCTCTAAATAAAGTTTTATTTTAATTTATTTTCACTTTTGCAACTTGCAATTTACATTTCTGAGATGTTTTATCTTTTTCTTTGATTTCTTTTCTGAGTTTAGGTAATTCTTATTACATTTAATCCTAGTTTTTTCTTTGTCCACTTTTAGTTTTAAAATTTATGATTCTTATGCATTAAAAAACAGCTATCTAAATGGTTGGTTAAGGATATTTAATGTACTTTGCATGTTTATTGTGGTTTTCTTTGAACTTAAAAGATTTATTGGGGGAGAAGTGTCAATTGAAACACATTTCTATCTTTGCTTATTTTCTTCTTACAGGATCTTTCCATAGCTCTGGATTACTTTACTTTTTATTCATAGGTGTTTTATAGACAAATTTCCTAGTTTTAGGAGTGCTATCTTCCTCAGTTTCTTTAATTGTGGTTTCTCTAATAGATACTGCTGTTGCTGGTGGGAGTAAGAAGAAGGATTGGAGCATCTTATTTTTCTAATTACTATAGGATTAAAAATTTTACATTTCTCCCATTTATTTTTCTATTTCTTTTCACTGCCATACCTCTGAAGGTCACTGCATTTTTTAATTTTTCTGATTATTGACCAGAAACAATGTTTTTGTGGTCTTTTTGTCACCTCCAGTATCTTTGATGTTCAAGTCCCTTCTCTTTAGGTGTAGTTGTGAAACATCAAGTCCCAGATCTGTGCTCAGTATTTTGGCAATTAATTTTGAATTTTATCTTTCTATGTTTCATCTCTGAACTCTATTCCCTTTCCTGTTTTTCATGGAGTTTCTTAAACCATCTCATTCCACTTTCTGCATTAATAGACACATAGTGACAATGGACCTCTAGCAATTTGAAAATTGGTGTAATTTCTTGTGGGTAATTTGAAATATGTAGGTCATGTGTGGGTCACGTGTGGTTTGGTTTGATTTATTCCTCTCATTGATTTTGTAGTTTGAATGGAGATTTGATTTGACGGGCCAGAATTATCTTTAATAGAAATTACTCTTATAATTTAACACATCTATTGTGTTTTATATTTTTTCTGTGGCTTCCCCACTTATTTATCAAAGATGTGAATACTTACTAGATGTGCAACTAATAAATTGTTATAAAAAATTATAATGAATTAAAGAAATGTTCTTTTTCCTTTTCTTATTGCTTTGGTTAGAAATGATAGTAGCTTTAGTTTTAACACAAATCATTTCTCATGACAGCCACTCTTATTTGGAAAACTAATTGTGACTTTGAGTCTGATATAAAAAGTCCTTTAACTTTATTTTGGCTATATTATTGACTAGGGAAAATGTTAATTGACATATTACAATACTGCAACCTTTAAATAGAAATCACTTTCTTATACTTAGTGCTAAGAGAACAAGTGCAAGAATTCAAGACTAATGCACAGATATTGGTGAAAAATTTGGTAGGTAAAATACTTGTGTAGGGTTCAGTATGAACAGAAAAGGAAAAGAAACAATATGATGCCACTGTCTAACAAAAGGAAATTAAATTTCCCTTCCTTTGAATTATTGGAGAACATTCAGCAACATATGCGTCTTGGGTGAAGAATTGATGAGTAAAAGATCTAGGGTAATTCCTGGATTCCAAAGAGGTAAGTAATATAGATGTTGCCAATAAAAGCCAGCTGAAAAGAATTGTCCTGGGTCATTTTGGGGATGCTGTGAGGTTAAACATAGAATCATACGTTTCTCAAGGCCTTGAATAGCTGCTCTAGAGAAGGAATATGGTGTCAAAATTTGTGAGATAAATTTGTTTTATTTAATTAGACCATCTAGAAATACTTTAAATCTATATGCATTTTGCCCAAATAATGTTTGACATGAATATCATATGATATTTTCTGTTAATTATATTTCCCAACATAACATTATAGTAAGAATGCCTGTATTTTATAAAATCTCAGGAGTAATAGTGAGAGAGAATATGCCATCCAGCAATATTTCATGAAACTAATTACCTGAGAGAATTCAGAAAAATGTGTGCAGATGGATGCACTGCAAAGGTACAGTAATAAGCTCTTATGAAAGATGAAGTGTTCTAATTACAAAGCAATTACTATAATGCATGACAATTTTAAATTGCTGTCCTTATTTGTGTTGCGTTTAGATTTTATTGAAAAGCAAAATAGAGCAGATAGGAATTTGTCATTCATTTTCAGTTTCACTATTTAATTATTCTTAAGTCATTCACGATAGGTGGCTTTTGATTTCAAATACTATTTGGAAACAATTTTTATTTGTCTGAAATTAAACTATGATGAATGCATATTCACCTCTATTTTTTAAAATTACTATGTTGATGGTATCTGAATGAGGTAATAGAAGCTGCTTGAATTATGCCTCTGCATTTGTGCAACCCCTATTTTGCTTGATCTTTCCGTGTGCAAGGACATACAATGTCATCTTTCATTGCGTGATTTCAAAAGTGTCTATTAATTTTTTTTCAAATTTTGCAGAAAAATATAAACATTTGCAGAAACCACATATTCTTAGCTTCTGTTGCTTTGTCATAATTTCTTTAGTTATATCTGAAACAAAAAAAAGTCCACGAAAATCCAAAAAACAGAAAACAAATGCTATCTTCCGCAATTGAAAGATGATCTTGTTCTGTGAATTCAGCCAAAGGAGGAATTGCTTCCTGTGTGTGTCTATGTATGTATGGTGGGGTGCTAAGAGGAGTACAGGCACTTTTAAGTACTATCAGGTTAAATGACTAACCCAATTGAATTATTTCGTGAAATAGCAAGTTTTCTGTGAGAATAAAGAATTTGGGAGTAAAATTAACAGAAGGAAGGCATTTTAATTTATTTTAAAATGTAACAGTTACAATGCTCACTGTTAATTCTCTACACACAGCTAATTGCTACCCTATTTTTTTAGGTGGGTGGAGACCACATTAGCAGCCAAATACATGGACTCTTGCTTTTCTGCCTTCTTTGATGAGGATACTGCTTGACTCAATTGTGGCCATTGATACATAAGGAGTTTGTTAGGGGAGTTTATGAGAATATCTTCCTCCCTGATAAAGACAGAGGGACACCTGGGGAGAATTCCTTGCTACTCTGGCCTTCTTCGCCCCATTCTCACCAACATTCTTTCCTATCTTCCTGGAGGTTAAATGCAAACATGGTGCTTAGCATGGCTGTAGCCTCTGAAATTATGCAGAGGATCTTGGCCCACAGAGGATGGGAGAGAGAAACGCGTCCGGGAAGTCTGGATCCTAGATGTCATTGAGTCACCGAAGCAACCTCCAGGACCACCTACCTCCGGGCTTCAATTTTTCAAGTTACTTTGTTGCAGGAAGACAAGGCCCAAAGGGGAGAAAGAGCACCCAAACACCAGGTTTATAAGAGGAAGAGCTTTATTCACCAGCTGGGAGCTTACAGCATAGAAAAATTCCAAAGGGCCATGCTCCCCAACTGGCTTGGTCTTTCCCTTTTTATTATCAGTCAAAAAGTTCCACCCCACAAGTACCCTTCTTATTGGCCAGTTGGAATCAAGCAGGAGATGCTAGTCCAGCCCTTACAGAACTACAGTATTTCATAGAACTTGGAAATTTCCAAGTTCCAGGAAGTTAGGTTTACAAATTCCTAAGTGCTGAGTCACCATGGAGAGGACCCTGCAAGTGTATCCTTGTGGTCCCCTTGAGAAGACAGGTTCTCCCAGACCTCACCCTTCTCGGGTATCCTCTCTCAACTTTTAGCCACACATTCTGTTACACACATTCCAACACGTTTGAACTAAAGAGAGTCTCCCATTTTTCACATTAAAAAACGTTGTGCTGGCAAAGAAGCTGACATGGTTATAGCTACGCCACATGTAGTTTTGTTACCTGACTGATAACTGTAGAGTCACAAAGAATCATTGTAATTCCTAATACTCCTTCTCCTCTGCATCTTTCTGCCCAAGTGAAAAACTTTTATCTATTTTGCATTTTAACCTTCCCCAGATTTCTCTACTCCTTTGTCACTCTTTGACCACTCAACATGACTTCTGCAGGACTTTTTTAGGATTTAATTTCCCAGATAGGTGAGATCATGTGCATTTTCACTAATTTGATCCTGTTATCTCATTTATAGAGTAATCATACACATCATACTAAATCAAACAACTGGTGTAACCACATACTGCAGACTAAGTTAAACAAATGGAACAGAATACCCATATTTAGAACTGTCTCGTAAAATATGAACTATACGATTTTATGATTTACGCATAGCAACCTATGAGGAGCTGCTTAATAACTGGCCTCATGGTCTCCCAGTATTTGCTGAATATGCTCTCCTTTTTCCAGTCAAAAACATTTATTAAAATATTTTAAAGCAACATATGCTTATAAAGCAAGTTTGGAAACTGCAGCCACGATAAATAAATGAAATTACTTAATCCCTATCATTCCAAAACAGTGTGGTTTTGCCACATTTTGGTGTTTTACCCTCCAATATTTCCTCTCTGGCCAGGTTTCAGGAGGAATTTTTGTTTGTTCATTTGCAGACAAAACTGAGACAGGGAGAAACCAAAGCAGTGTTATTTTTATGTTAGAAAAGCTTCCCTAAAACTCTTTCTGAGCCCCTATTAATCATGGAATAATAATGACGATTTTGATCACTAGTTATAGCCATCGTGATATTCTTTAGTTTTCAGAATAATGTAATTACGAAGCAATATTATTATTCATATTTTAAAGATGAGGTACCTAGGTCAGGGAAATTAAAGAATTTGCCAGAGGTAAAACAGGTGGCAAGTCCTAAAGCTGGAAATGAATTCCATGTCTGACTTGACTTCAAAGCAGGTGTTCTTTTTTCCCTTATGTTTTTACCCAATTACCAAACATCAGAACCAGCAGGGAGTTGGTGTTTGGTTCCAATCCTTTTGTTTTATAAATGAGGAGACGATGAAGAATGCTTTAGAAATGAGTTTTAGAGTTAAAGCCTGCTGGTAGTCTTGGTCTCTTCCTGTTTGTACAATTTCTAGTATTGGTCACCATGAAAAATCACTGCAAATAGTGAAAACACAGGATCACTGAGATTCTAAATTCTGAGAGTTTTTGAGGCATTCCTTGATGAAGGATGATGTCGTTGATTTAATATACCCTGCTTCAAGTGCCATCTCTTAAAGCAAGGCCCCAATGACTACCCTATCCACCTTTGAGACAGGATGAACTTTTAGGGGAGAGCAAAGAGGGGAGATTACACATAGAGCCTAAAGCTGCAGGAGGACGAACAAAGTCAGTTTCCTTGGGGTGTGCTTGCTTTCTTAAGTCCTCATCACAGTCAAGTCTGGACACAGCTGTCCTTTCTCAAGGAGATTTTGCTCCCAGACTGAATGTTTAGATTTTAGCTCATTGTTTAATAGTTTTAGAATTCAAATGGTCACTTTGAGGCAGGAAGGTTAGCACTCCATTAAGATGGATGGGGAAAGTTCACACCTCTCACTTTTACTTTATTTCTTTGCTTTTCTTTCCATTTGCCTGCAAACTCAGCAAAGCTAAAGCACATTCACTGCACAGTCTGTTTTTGTACCCACTGGGCTGAAAGTTGATTTACTAAAGAACTCGGATTTTCCAGGAAAAGGAAAAATCCACAGAGAGTTTTAAAATCTGCAAAATACGACAGGATTATCAGAGGAATAAGAAATCTTATGCTAGATCCTTTGGTTCTTAAATCAATCCCCAAAGAGGTTTTAAAGCCCATGTGTTTCTTGGATGGTTCTTCTGGACCTCCTTATAAACGTTCTTCATATAGTATCTGCTAAGAGGGAAAGCTAAAACCAGCTGCATTTATGTGAAACACTAAGCCCATCCTTTTTGTGAGTTCTCACAAATGTTGACTGAAAGGCTGTAGAAGGTCGTAAACATTTGCTAAGCGCCTCCTATGTGAAGGCACCAGGCTGGATACATGGGAGCTGGTGAAGAATGACACCCAGTTCAGGTCCTTACCTTTGACGAAGGAAAAACACACACAGTTTCTTCTAACATAGGCCAGACTCTGAGAAGATTCATGCCAACAGAACTATGGAGAAAGGAATGAGTTCGTTCTGGCCTGGACATTTAGAAAATCTTCTTTGAGGTGAGTTCAAAACCAATCTGGGGAAAGATGAACTAAGCGGGCAAGTGCTTTTCACAGGGGACAAAGTCACCCAGAATACCCAGGAGGTGCTCTCAGTTACCTATAGCAGGGACGGCAGAGACCAAATGATGTGCCCCAAACCCCTCCTCTTCTGCAACATCCAGGAAGACTGTATTCCTCAGGCTCCCTTGTGGTGAACTGGGTTTCTGTGGCTGCTTCTGGCAAATTGACTGAAGGTAGAGTGATGTTTACCTTTCCTCCTAACTTCCTCTCTTGCCTTGCTTGGTGAACTGTGTGCAGAGAATCCAGCAAAGTCCCCTGAGGAAGCCCTTGCAGACAGTTATCCCATACAGTAGAAGGAGCTAGGATTCTGGAATCATCAAACAGAAGGCCATACATCAAATATCTGATCAGACTGGGAAGGGAACAAGAATTATTGTGTGATGACACTGTCATTTGTTGTTGTTACAGAAGCTAGCATGACAGTGGGGAGCGTAAGACTGAAAAGGTAGGCCTGGAAAGTCTATGAAATCCCCTGAAGAGAGTCATTTATAAGAATTAAGATAATAAATTAATTTAAATAGTAATAAGGTTTGAATTAATATATGCCAGCATTGGGAAGAAGGCAAGGCCCAATGTAGACCTCTACAAGTCATTTTGGGGGAGAGGAGCTGATTTTATGCCGACCACCTAACTTGAGGTTCTAAGTAAAAATGTTAGAAAGGGGGATTTCTTTACTAAAGAGGATACTAGGGCATTTCATAGCTTATGGAAAGAGGAAACAGGCGTGGTATGCTCTGAGGGTGAGCTGTGGGCTGGTTTGGGACAACTTTAAAAATACTTTTTATTGCTTTTTTGATTATGAGTCATATACACTCCCTCTAGAAAAATTGAAAAATATTAAAATATCAGTATTCTGTATACAAATAGTATAATTCAGTGATGTACACACACATGACATTTAATATGTGTGGGGAGCGACAGAAACATTATATATTATACATGTAGAGAGATAGGAGAGAGACAAAGAGAAGGACTACAAATTGCCAAAATGTGATGGATTATTTATATTTATTTATCATGTATTTATCATTTTTGTTTTTTTTGACAGAAGGTTTTACTCTACTGCTTGGGGTAGAGTGCAGTGGTGTCATCATAGCTCACTGCAACCTCAAACACTGCTCAAGTGATCCTCCTGCGTCATCTTTCCAAGTGGCCAGGAATATAGGTACATGCCACCATGCTCAGCTAATTTTTCTATTTTTTTTTAGAGATGGGGGTCTCACCATGTGGTGCAGGTTGATCTCAAATTCTGTGCCTCAAGAGATCCTCATGCCTTGGCCTGCCAGAGTGCTGGGATTATAGGCATGAGCCACCTTGCCTGGCCTTCTGATTTTCTTTTTCATTATTTTGACAAGAATGAATATTATTATTCATAAATATTTGCCTGGATTCTTGATCTTTTTTTCCTTAAGCCAGAGTCCTAGAAATAGAGTATAAGAAAGTATATAAAGAGTTTGAAAAGTTATAAAAGATCTCAATGAGTGTAGGAAAATAGCTTTCAGGAACAGTTACAACACTTTACTTTCCCACCAGGAGAATATAAGACCTGTTTTATAACCCTTTAATCTGCATTGTATATGAGCATTTAAAACGATCTATTTTTGATCATTTTCTCCATGGGTTAGAAACTCAAGGATGACTATATAGCCATGATATATTTGGTAACCTATTTTCAGTTTGCCAAGTGGGCTATCTCTTGCTGAAGTAATTATTAGTATTTTATTTGAAGGAACCATAGGTATCCTTTGATCACAGAATGTAAAAAGCTGATTGCATTTAGTACAGGCTGGGCTAAACTGTGAACAAACCACCCCCAGATCTCAGTGGCTTAACACAACAGAAGTTTATTTCTTGCTCAACCTATATGACCTACAAGTCAGTTGTGGGTTTTTCATAGTTGCTATAATTTTGAGAAGGGAATAAGGTCAATCATATATTTACTCTTTAATTTTTCACCTGGAAGGGACATATGACACTTCTCTTTACATCTCTTTGGCCAAAGCAAGTCACATGATTATACTGAATATAAGGGTATGAGAAAGGACAATGCTACCATGTCCCTGGGAAGAGAAAATTCAGTGGACAGCACTAATGACTATCACATCCGATTGGCCTTTCACCTTTGGGGACAGGCTGCATCCATAGCTGACCTCTTCTATAGTGACTCCTGAAATTGTCCCTTGCTACGTTCTTCCCTTTTGAGCTTCTCAGACATGGTTCATCAAACTTTGGCCCATCGGCCAAAAGTAGCCCACTGCTAATTTTTGTATGATCTTAATAGAATGGTTTTTACAATTTTGAATTGTTAGAAGACGTCAAAATAAAAATAATACTGTGGGACACATAAAAATTAAATGAAATTAGAATGTGTGTCCATAAATAAAGTTTTACTGGGACACAGCCATGCTCACTTGTTTATGTGTTGTCTTTAGCTGGTTTCATGCTACAGTGGCAAAGTTGAGGAGTTGCAACAAAGCCCAAATTATGGCCTGCAGAGCCTAAACACTCACTATCTAGCTCTTCACAGAAAAAGTTAGCCAATCCCTGATCTTAGACATGTCTCAAAGGACAATGACGGTCATTTCAATATTGCTGCCTGAAAAAAGTCATCCCTGGGGAGTAATTATTTACTTGATGTTTCAAACTCAGCAAAAAAAAAAAAAAAAAATTAAAAAAATAATCTTCTAGTTGGTGTGCACTGTTACAGTGTTATGGCCAAGTCATGGATAGAACAGTGATGGAAATTGAAACCCAATAGCCAAATTGGGGCAAGATTAGAAAGGAAACTCATTAGCATTACCTGGAGGTTGCTTGAATTAGATACTGCCATTGTGAGCTGGACCAGATGAGTTTCTCACCTGGACTTCTCACTTCCTTGAGGGTGTGTTATATATATTTGCTCAAGGGTTTTAGAATCAACCCAGGTACAAACCTAAGTCCTCATTGCCTCCTGTTAAAATGCATACATATATACACAAAAGGAAAGAGAAAAATGGGCCTCCCAAGTAGAAAGTGTTTTGCCATCTACTCTTCCAGCTTGCTGCTGCAGGAAGTAGTTCCCTTTCAACTGTAATTTTAAAAAATGTTCTAAATTTCTCCTCAGAGATTTCATAGGCATTTAAATAGAATTGGCTTTCTGGGTGACTTACCAGCTGTGGTCTATGAGGTTTTCAAGGAGTGTGTGCTCCATCCACTGCCAACATATTCCTCGTGTTAAGACGGGACTTCTGAAGTAACATGTTGATCCAGTGACGAATGTGATTTCTTTTTGTTCAGTGTTGAAGTAATAGTACACCACTTAGTAATGCTAGGAATGGAATGGGAGACACATCACATGCATTTTCCAGCTGAGGTCAAAATACATTCTTTTTAAATGTCAAGAATGACATTCCCTAATACCCATGTTTACAGATTCCATTTATTTGTGCACTTAAATTAACTCCCTTCTAATCCAGCTCCTCAGCTGCCAAGACTTCCTGTGGAAGGCATTTTTCTTCTAAGGTAGTCATGATTCACGGCTGTCTCTGATTGGAGAAATGTCTCTCTCAACTTTGTGCCATAGTCAAAGGTACACGAGCAAAGTTTTATCTGATTTCCAGGGTAAGTTTTACTTAGTTGATAGATCTTTGTCTCTTTCCTCTCCTGAAGCAATCCCATGGTGCATTCTGTCTTTTTTGTACTTGATTAATTTTGTTACAAAAAACTTTTTAATTGCGGATCATTCTCTTATCATTCAGAAGTGATTATTATGAAAATATTGTTTGTGTGTAGATGTCTAGTTCTATGATATATATTTTTACATTTCATAAAAATGAAGTTGGCTGAACTTTCCAATCTAAGTAAGGGTGCACACTTTGAGAAATATACTGATGAGGATAGTGGGGCAGAACTGTTGAAATCTAGGTCATCCAGGAAAATTTAGGAGATGGAGTTGCTCTGCCTAGATAGTGTCTGTTTGACTCTAGAACACAGAAGATATTTGGCTGAGAATAAAAAAGTGATACTATGTTAATAACATTAATGTATTATAGTTGTAAACTCTCATCTACTTTAACTCATTTAATTTTCCCAATCCTCCTCTGAGACCGGGAAGGCAAGTGTTAATTATCCACATTTTATGAATAAGAAAATTAAAACTCAAAGACTAAGTGACTTGCCTAAGGAAGTCATCCCTCAGTAGCAATAAGGTCAAGTTCTCTTTGCCTCTGGTTAATTGCAAGACTAGTAGAATTAGTACTGACTGCAGGCCATTCTCTGAAATTTGTAGGTGGATTTTTCTTTTAGAAGGAAATTCTTAATGTGATCTTATTTTCTATGATAAGTATCCCTTCTGAAAGTGGAACACTGAAAAACTCAGATTAACAGTTGAATCTTAATTCAACTGCTCCACCAAGAATTTACTGCACATCTATTAATATATTGGGAACTTGCCAAACTCAGAAATAGCTCTTTTCTCTAGCTTTGGCTTAATTTTCTTTCTTCTAAAATAAGATATTAAGCAGAAATTTTCAGATATCATGACCTTGACATCAAAACCAATCAGGTCATAATTATGTTGCCCATTTATCCTTGTCTCAAAACATTATTACAGAATCTTCATATGTTACAACATGATTTAAAGTCCTCTGTGAGATTTTTACCTTTTACATTTGTCTAGCAGATCTGGGGATCCCAACTTTGGGAGGGAGACAATCTCAAATCTGAGGAGTGGGCATGTAGCTCAAAAGAGAGAGCTGCTTTGGATCTTTCTGTAACCTTTCTCAGGACAGAACTGATTCCACGGAAAGGTTTCCAAGCGTAAGTCCATACTTCATTTGAGGTAGGTTCACGGTTATGTCATTCACTGTTCTTTAGCAGCAAGGTAAACAGCCAGCCAGGAGGACTTTTAGAGACAAAAATTTATCCCTGGGACTTGGAAAGCATTACATATTCCAGGTATTATTGATTGTAATATAGTAAAATAAGACTTTCTCTAGGAAAGATATCTAGATCTTGAATTATCTTACCCTAGAACAATTTTTAAGAACAAAAATGTGTTTACTTTTAAATTTTCTCAAGGGAAAAGAAAAAAGATTACATTTATCATGAGTATTGAGATAGAGAATTTGACCAGGTATTTTCCAAAACAACATTATAAAATGATTGCTTGGAGGTGGTGTCAGTTAAACAAGTTCAAAAAAAGAAGAAACGTCGTGTTGGTCAGTTTTAGAAAGAAATAAAGGCTTTTTTTTTCTTTAAGGAATATTTCTCCTTTTGTTCAGTCCTAAGGGACAGTATCATGTCAAATTAAATACAGATTTAATTTCTGAGTTTGGCAGCTTTTCTTTTCCAGTTTGGTCACCCTAGGAAGGTTGAGATCTAAAGCCAGTTTCACCTTTATAAAAATTTCCAGTTTTTCTACCCATCAAGATAGTTAATACAAATTAGCACCAATAAACATTTATGCAAATGACTTTTCTTAAACCTTATTGTTTGAGAGGCACAATAACTCCAACGAAGAGTGGGGATGGATACCAGGGAGGAGGCAGATCCTCCTGACTGATGCGCCCATGACTGTCCCAACTCCTTCTCATAGCTCCCAGCCTCATCAACCTTTACTTTATTATAGAAACTTTTACCCTTTCATGGAACATTTACACTGGTTATCTTACAAATATATTTTAGATTTCTCAAGAAGAGGGCAGTGGGAATGAAATGAAAGAGTATTTCATGTGGAGAGGACAATCTAAGCAGAGGGCCAGAGATGGGAATGAAGTGGTGTAGTGAGAAAATGGCCTGCAAAGTTGTAATGGATTCAGATCTTGGGGCTTAGAGCCAATCCCTAGGGGACTGTTCTTCATTCTGTAAATAAAAGGATACTATTTTTTAAGAGAAGGAGATTGGAGGCAGTGGGGTCAGGTGTGGGCTGTACTGCTATTGTGGGCCTGACCCAGGAGTTGCTGCAGAGAAAGTGGAGGTGAGAAATGGGAAGGACACTGAGAAGCTGGTGTGGCAGCGGATGCCTACTATGTCATTGTCCTCCTGCTGTGGGGAAGAGAAACTCAGATCAAGGGTGGCTCTTGCCTTCTAGGAGCTTACTGGCTATTTGAGTTTGGAATTGAAGCTACAAAATGGGGGCAAGATGCTGATCATGTTGATGACAGAGTGTCAGTCAAAAGTCCCCATGAAGTGTCAATACTGTACATTCAAAACTAATTTTATCAGCATGCCTCTGGGAGGATTTATATAAACATGATACACAGACTGGCAGAGAGTTCACTACCTACATTTTCCTATACTCAACTTTTTCTCTCGCAAGGTTAGATCTTTCAAGAAACAATGCTGTGTTCAGAATATTGCTTAGTGAGCATAGAATCCAAATTAAGGTTTAGGAATTAGATAATGTTTACATTATCTAATTATCACTTAAAATCAAATTTATCACCAAATAGAGCTGGGGGCAGTGCTCTTATCAGAGAGATACCTTCCCAATAAAACAGGGTACCTACCATCAGAAACTCAGACTTCCCCTCCCCAACACTATCTGGATGGGCCCTACCAGCATGTGTTTTCCAGACTCATTGCATCTGTTGCTGATAATCCCTTATTCTGCAACTTCAAATTCTTTCTTTTGATAAATCAATGACTCAGGCAAGTCCCAGTTCCCAATACTCTTAATACCACTATTTTTAGGAATCTACCTTACAAAAATTCCAAGACAATTTAGTCAAAAATATATCCATAGTATAAAGATGTTAATTACAGCCTTGTTTATAATGCCAACAATTGGCAATGAGCTACATCAGTTGAGGGATTGGTTAAATAAAAGATGTTATATATATTTAATTGCATACTATGCAACCATTAAAATGAATACATAGAACAATATGGCCTGAATTGACAAGAAATGCATAATAAAAGGCTATTATAAAAACATACTGTATATTGATAGATATAGGATTCCATTTTTGTGAAAAAGCAATGTGTGCATAGCTATTTGAGTATGACCTATACATATATGCATACATGTGCACATATATATGCTTATGGATCAGATGTAAGTGCAGAAAAAAAAAATCAAGGAAAAGAATGTCCTCATGCTAATAGTGGTTGTCCCTGGGGAAGGGGTAGGATTGTACATGTTGGAGGTGACCTGGGACTTTCACCTCATCCTTCATATTCACACACACACACACACACACACACACACACACATGCAGTGGGATCATAGGAACAATTTACTTTTTCTTTTAAGAACTTCTTTCATTTCCTCCCACCAGTTCCCCCAAATTTTGCAATCTTAAGGAAATCACTATAATTTAGGATAAATTACTATTCACTGTTGAAATTAACGAATACTGAAAAAGAAGTATAAATTGATCCTTAGGGCTCCTAGGAAGCTGAGAAATTGCTTCCAACTGTGTGGAGGTGAGAGTAGAGAGACAATGAAGAGATGGAAAAATGTTACACCTCTCATAACCTTGTGCCTTGCATTCACAGAGCAAGAAGCCCACTTTTAAATTGCCTTCAGTCTTGCCACCTGTAAGTCATCAAAATGCCTGCAAATTCTAATGTTGGAGCTACCTATATTCCATCTCCCTGACTGCCTCTTGGGTTGGAACCTGCCACAGTTGTTTCATATGAAACCTGAATTCCAATTTCTGGTTCACAAAATATGTTCACTCTAAGCACAGATCCAGGTATAGAACTTGGCATGGAACAATTACTTGATATTTAGTTGCTGATTTGGGGATTACCTGGCAGGATTAAGGATAATAACAATCCGATGATCATCCTTTGAACACAAAAGTCTATTATCTTTCCCCTTTGGAATGACAAGAGTATTTATTGCTCGATGCCTCTTCAGGCCAGGAGACAAGGAAACCATGAGAATGAAATGAACCGCCACCGAAGATTTCTTTTTTAACCAACTTTGCAAAGAGCATTTACAGAGTGTTTTATGGATGGATACAGACTATAACATTGAATGAAGCAAAACCTTTTCTCTGAGGACAGCCATATAGTTAAACCCAAGCATGCCAGAGGGAGTGACCCTGTTTGGCAACCCTTACACTGTGTTACAAACACAAGGGAGCAGGAATGTGGTCCCCCACCCAGCTCTGGGAGACGCCTGCACCCACCCCTACCCCTGCCATCCATCTCCTCCTTCCCTGATTTGTGTGTGTTTTTGTTAAACAGTGGATCTTGCTATGCTTTTCAGAAAGCTGACAAGAAGCAAGCTGAAAATTAAAAATGGGTGCCGAGAGGCTTTACAGGAGTCTAAATAAACAGTCAGACAGGAAAGACGTGTGGCAGGCTAAGGTTTCAGGCTAGTGGTCGGAGTGAGTTAACAGACATCCGCATAACAGAAGGCTGTGTTTGTTTTCCCTGTCCCTGCTCTAGCAAATTTATTGGGTTATCTGTCTTATTTTGACACGTTGGTGTTTAAGGTTTCTGTTCTAGGTGTCTAAAGACATAAAAAAATTATTGTACAGTTTACATTCCTGGCAGAAGCTTTGACATGTGCTAGCTGAAAAGCTCCTATCTGCCAGTAATTTCACAGAAAAAGCCTCGCAGAAGTGGGTTTTCTTAGAGGGTCCAAGACTCCTCATTGAAAAGCACCAAGAACAAAAGCTTTCTTCTTTTATTTTTGTCCATATCATCCTCACGTCTCGTGAAATGCTGCCACCAAGCCGTTTTCTTCCCGTGGTATTGCTTATGCTTTCCATGTAATCCACAAGGACCCTTCCTCATGACTCATAGAGGGAGAGATTATTTCCATCAGTGGAACTCGTGCTTGGCATAGATTGACAAGATACAGTTTGATTTGCTATAGAGGTCAGGAATGCATGGCAGTGTTGAGTGAATACTAGATGTTATGATAATGCACTATCAAAACATTAGAGTTGTATGTGTAGAAATATTGACATTTTGATGACTAATGTACTAAACCACCCACAAGCAATGTTAATATATTTCTTCTTTACAGAATACCAATTTGGAAATAATTTTACTTGTAAATTCATAGCCTGCGTTATTCCTTAAAGGCATTGTGGCTGCTAGGTAATTAAAGAGTGATAGGGAATTTAAATAGGTCTCTGACATACACCAATTTTCATTCATTCATTCATTCATTCATTCATTCATTCTAATGGCATTCTATAAATATGCATGTATTTAACTGTTAGGAAATGGGAAAAAGATGCAGGAGAAAAGTATAAGACACAGCCTGTGGCTCTACTGGGAGCTTATAGTTTCTTCACTAATTCTCTCTTGCTGTAGACAACCTGCCAGACGCAGTCTGGTCAAATTTTCATGACATCAGGTGATCAGCACTAACTCAAGGCAAAAAAAATTGTCTATTTTTTTTTCCCTAAGGCAAATAGCTTTGCAGCAGCTGAGGCAATTTGAGCATATTACTGTTTCTTTCTTTGTTCAGTTTTCCTTCTTTTTGGTGTATTTTTCTCCTCTTTTCTCCCAGGCCCAAGATTGGGACTTAGGGCTGGTAGCTATGGTTTCTGTTCCTCATAATACTCTTGGCAAAGTCTTATCATCCAGGCCGGCAGGACGAATAGTTTTCTTTTCTTGGGCTTCCTCCTTTTTCATCACTTACAACTGCATGTCATTTCCACTCACGTCACTATTGGGAAAGGCTGATGTTTTATGCAAAAAGCAAAGAGGTTTTTGAGTCAGCAGACCTGAATTTGCATAACGACTCTTGTCACTTAATTGGTGGGTAACTCTGAGCCTCAGTTTATCGTCAATAGAAATGTGTATAATCATGTTTGCTTCTGAGGGTTATGAAGCACCTGTGGTTACGTACCAAAAAAAGTCAGAGCAACTCCAGGCATTAGTGGGTGGTTAATAAAAGTCCTCTTCTCCAAGTCATATAAGATATAGAGAAATGAGACATTTGAGAAGGCCAAAGAAAATAGTTATGTCACAGAAACTTTATAGTTCATTGCTTTCCTCCTCAGTTCAGACAAATGTGGTATACATTAATTTTAGAAAGACAAGAAAAATACATTCTTATAACAGCAATGAAAAGAAAGCTAGAAGTTCAATTTATACTGGAAACATACTGTGTCTTAAAACAGGCTTTGGGAAGGATACAAACAAATGTATGACACAAATCCTATTTGCTAGTAGCTGAAGAACAACTTGAGAAGGCAGATTTGTACCGTACAAGGTCAAATAGTAATTAAAATAAGTATTTCCTGGGTATACATACCTAAGTTTTTCTCCTTGAAGAACTCCTCAATAAGCCTTTAGTATCTTAATGTACAATAAGAATCTGTAAGAAGGGGGACAGTAAGCAAAATTTGCTATACTTCTTTTATAGTGGAACTCTTTACATTATTTTGATTTTATCTTTATGGCACATAAAGGTATAGAAAAATAGGTTGGGGTCACAGAATAGTTTGAATGCTGAAGCGAAGAATCAGAGATTTCCTCTGAAGGCACTGACATTTCTAGAAAGAGAAGCACTGTGATTCATGTATTGAAGAGACGCCTTAGGAAGGGAGAGTGTCACTAGTGCTGTCTCAGGTCATTGGTGCGATTTGAGAAAATGGGTTTTCTGAAGTAGAACGGTCAGGATACAAGCCAGGTTACAGTTAATTAAGGAGGTGGCAGAATATGATATAGGGTCAGAAGGTAGCAGAACATCCTTCCCAATCATTTTACAAGGGAAAATATGAGACCAAGCCAAGATAGCTGTAGCTTGAGAGAGTTTCAGTCAGGATAGGAAAGATGAGGGCATGTTGGAAATAAGAGATGAGAGGACCTTGAATTGTCCTGGAAAGAAGGAAGATAATCATGGGTGAAATCCTTAGGCAGAATGAAGGGAAGTAACGTGTAGAACACAGACAGAGAAAGCCACCATGTGTGCAGAAGATAGAGGAAGACAGCAATGCAAGGACACCACGGCTACCCACCACTAATGCCTTCCTGACACCCTCTGGGTGTGCAGCCACCTGGACCCATCACATGCTCGCTTCATCCTGATTGTTACTATGGCAGTTCTGTGGCACAGAAATGATGGTTTTCAGTTTGTAGACATGGACACTGTCTCAAGCTCAAGCTATTACATGGCGGACCAGGCATTTGAATCTTGGTCTTGCTACCTCCAAAGCCAGAAAGTATAGGTGAAGACAGAGAAATTTTCTAAGGTAGAGAGGAGAGAAGATAAGAGAGCTCATGGTGAATATTCTCAATTTTTCAGGAAGTGATCCAAAAGGATTTACTCGAGTGGTGGTTGAGTTAGAGGTGAAGAAAAGCAGGTGGGGAGTAAAGAGTTGGGCATTTTCAATTTTGGAGAGGCAAGGCACTTTCATAAGGTAATCCTAGAGACTGGTCTGCAAGAGAACATATTATAAATATAATAATAATATAATTTATTGTCCAGGATACTTTTGAGAGATGGGAAAGGCTGTGGACACAGAACGCCGAGACCTTGGAGATGGAGGATTATCATGGGATGGCTCAGGCCAAGCTTGGTCCAGTGAGAAGCTAATATGGAAGGAGACACAAGAGTGCAGAACAGGAGATGAAAAAATCTGAAGTTAGGTTTTTTGATGACTGGTGAAATGACAGCTGGGAATAAGAGGGTCATACATGTATATTTATATGTATGCATGCATGCAGGCATGCACCTGTGTATTCGCCTGCTCCTTGGAATTGCAACCAATAACTGTAAATCCAATGGTCTATGTCTTCCATTGTGTCATGGCCTTTACAGGGAATAGAAAGGTCACTATTGACAGGTGCCAACCCTACCCCACCTCTCGTTGTGCCCAGCTATGAATTCACTGATTCGCAGTAGGTACCCAGGTCACTTCATCAGCATGGTTTACCTTCTCCTCCAATGCTTTCTCCATGGACAGAAACAGGGTTCGAACAAAATGCATTCCACTCTCTGCCTATAAACCTGGTCACAAAAAAAAAAAAAAAAAAAAAAAAAAAAGAATGATGAAAAATCGGGAACACCTGAGTCAGCTTTCATAGCTGGAAATGCAGCAGTGTAACAGCAAATAAAGGTCTGTCCAATGGCGGGTGAATCAAATTAAATTCTGAACAAACAACTCTCCAGCGGCATCTTAGTCAGTTTTAGAATCAATGCAAGTGAGTTATGGCTCCTCAGGGCTGCATTCTCTTCTCCATGTGCTGGGATTGTCACATTTCCGCCATTTACCACTAATGAGCAGCACGCATCAGTCCCCAGGCACCTGGACAGAACTCCAAGCACATAGTCTCCTGCGGCGGGGACTGGCTCTTCCCATGCACAAGGAGGTCCTTGGCGGGGTCAGTAGCTGCTGGATGGGAGCTGTTAATGCAAAGTGCTGACAGCCTTCAGTCTTTTTCTCTCAGAAGCCTGAGTGCTCTTTAATTTAATGGGTCTCTGGTGTGTGAGAAGCCTCTGGGACAAATCTGGTTCTCTAGCCTCAGTGTGCTGACTTAGACAGGAATTGGACAGAGGCAGAGGAGAGAATTTGGTTTCCCAGATGGTGTTGCCTTCTGATAAAAGCGAGTCTTGGGTCTGTATTTTTATGGGAACAAAACCATACCCAGCCCTGTGCGGAGTAGCAAAAGCTCTACAGATAGTCATGGATAAATGAATAAGTGGAGGGTGGAGGCCCACCTGATGTGTGTGTTTTTATGAAAGGAGTGTTTGGGAATTCTCTGAAGAGTATTGACAGAAAGTATAGGTGAAGAAGGGAAGCTAGACAGGAAGCCGGACAGAGCGGGCAGATCTTGCTAAAGCTACAATTTTTCAAATGCCTTGCAGTGTGCCGGGCTCTGTTCTAACTCTTAGTTTCATTAATTGCTCACAATCATCTTTTTAGGTAAGTATTGTTGTCATTCTTATTTTACTTACTTTACTTACTTTTCCTTAATGAGGAAACTAAGGCACAGTGGGACTAAAGCGACTTGCCTGAGGACACAGAGCTAGCAAGTGGTGTTGCTGGGATTTTCACACAGGCAGTCCACCCCTGGAGTGGTGAAATGCCCAGCATTTCCTCACATAATAGTGGATTCTCTTAGGTCTATTACATTTAAAGAGGAGAGGGTTTTTTTTCCCCCTTCAAGGCAGTTAAAAGACTAGCTCTTCTTTAAAAATGAAAAGAAAAACTAAGATATATTTGCAGCCTTTGTGTTCTCAGCGTCCACAGCAATTAGCAACATAGAAGTGAGTTCATTTACACAATTGGTTTCAGACCAAAGAAATGGAGGGTAGCCAGGAGGCAGGGAGAAGTGAGGGTGAGAATAGATTTCTATGCTGTTCTTAAGGCAGATGTTATCTTTTTGAAGATGAAGTTGGAACAAAGGAGAAAATAAAGGCAGAGACTTTGAATTGGCATAATTGGTGAAGCCTTTACCTGGGACTGAAATGACTTCTCTGAGGTTAGGACTTGAGCCTCATTCACTGGGAGGATTCTTCGTGCTGGCGCAGCTATGCCACCTCAGGTCTGCAGGAGGGAGGTGAGTTAACTTTCCAGGCCTATAAAATAATGAGAACCCTGAAAAAATCATTTTCTAAATGAAACCTTAGGTTCCTGAGATAATATAGCTTCTACATGAGAAAGGAGATTTGGAATCTTTTCATAAGCTCCTGGGATAGAGGAAGCATTGCTTGCTTCTAAAAAATTGTGCAATGAGATCCATTCACCTACTGTTGTTTGCATTCTTTAGTAGTTGCCCCGCCCCAACAAGACTTTAAATTCCATACAAAGCTGAGATAAAGTACTCACAAAAATTGACCACAGAACAAATAGTCTACAAATCAAGTATCAGGCAAAACAGTTTGAAACCTCAAATTTCAGGATGCAGAGATCACAGGGAAAAGAGTACTACTAGTTCTGAAATTTTATTTAAACATAGTGTCTAGAAAAATAATAAGCTCCATTATCTCCTGGGAAAACAAGTGGCTCTTAAAAATCTTCAGCTGCGATTGTAGAGATTTTTATGAATGAGCAACATATGGATTAAATTACCCATATTTGAAAAAAAATCAAATGACAAAGCACACTTGGCAGTTTTATTGAGACTGAATTATCTGGAAGACAGTCCCAAGATACCTGAGACATCCCAAAGGAAATCTATTTTGCCAGCCATCTTTAAAACATCAAATTTAAGAAGATAATTGCATGCTACCCATCTGACAAAGGGCTGATACCAGAATCTACAAAGAACTCAAGGAAATCATTGGGAAAAAAATCAAATGACCTACTTAAAAAGTGGGCATGAGAAATAAATAGGAACTATTCTTGTGAAGATACACCAATGGCCAACAAACACATGAAAAAATGTTCATCACTCTAATCATCAGAGAAATGCAAATCAAAACCACCCTGAGATATCACCTAAACCCAGAGAGAATGGCTTGTATCATGGGGTCCCAAAACAAGAGATGCTGGTGTGGATATGGGAGAAAGGAACACTTATATACTGTTGGTGGGTCTGCAGACTGGTGCAGCCTCTATGGAAAGTTGTATAGAGATTTCTCAAAGAGCTAAAGGTGGACCTATGGTTTGATCCTGTGATCCCATTGCTAGGTATTTACCTAAAGGAAAAAAAAAGAGACATTCTGTCATAATGATACTTGCAGTTAGATTTTCACAGCAGCACAATAAACAATCACAAAGAAGTGGAAACAGCTCAAGTGCCCCTCAACGCAGGAATGGATGAAGAAACTGTGGTATAGATATACTATGGAATATTATTTAGCCATAAAGAGATGGAGATTATGTCCCTTTTGCAACAACCTGGATGGAATTGGAGATCATTCTCCTAAGTATCACGAGAATGAAAAACCGAACATCACATGTACCCAGTACAAAATTTGAACTAGTAGATTAACACTAAAGAGAAAGACTCAACAAAATTCAAGGAGGGAGGAAGGTGTTGGGTAAATTCCCACCCCCACCCACAGGTATATGGCATACTTCCTGGGTGTGGGATGAACCTACAAATAAGACTTTAACCTTACAAATGCAAACTATGGAATCTCACTCTTTCTACCCCCACATCAATCTGAAATTAAAAAAAATCAAACCATTTCATATCAAAAAGGCTATCTCCATTCAATTAGAAAGAGGTTACAATTTAAAATGGCATCTGATTTTTCTAGGTTCTGAGCGAGGCCCGTGGCCAGTGGCACAGTGTTCATTCCAGGGGCCTCTGTCTATCTTCCTCTTTCTTGATTCCTCTTGTACTAGTTTTGGCAGATAGCTTAAACACTTAGCTAATCACGCTGTTCCATCACTTTTAAAATCAGTCATTGTCAATGCTGAATGACAATGCTGAGTGTTTTCTGAAAAAAAAATCTGTAATCAATTTATTGTATACATTACAATTCCTGTGGCTGTCTTTCATTCATTATGTTAGGCTGTAGGGGAAACCTCTTTGTCTCTGCTGAAAAATAGCTTCATAGTCTAAACATTTATTGTGTAGTGAATAAGAGAATAAGTGCAGGTATATAAGTGAAGTAAAAAGGTCCTTGACTCATTTTTATTACTAAGCATAGAAGGGGATAGAAGCTGTGAGTTCCTGGCCTGGTGGCCCCGGGCTCTCCTACTCCCATCCCTAGTGCATGGTGCCCAATATATCAAATGCCACATATAGACATGAATATTTGGATTTTGGACAAATATCTTAATGGATTGGGCACTAAAGAAGTCACCTGAGAATTAAGCCCTCTTTTTCAATAAGGGAAAATGGCAGGACTTGAACATAAGTTTGCTGATTCCAAAGCCAGTGCTCTCTCTGCTAGAAAATATTACTCAGGACTGTAAAACCCTAGATTCCTCAATTGGTAGTAAGTGTTGAACAGTGAAGATACATCACATATGTAAGTTTTGAAATTTAACTATACAAGTACTCTTTTAAATGATTCACATGAAAATGCCTTAAATTTTATTTTGCATATGTGCCATTTATGGTAGATGTTTATTACTCTATGCATTCTTGGTTTACACACATATTACTGAATAGGATTGTCAACACAAAACTTGTTCTCTGTGAGTGGCTTATGGGTGTTCAAGAGTACTTGGGCCACACTTAGTATGTACCTCCCCTGCCAACTTGAGACCTAAACCCTGCGTGAGATGGGATTCATGTCTGTGCATCAGATAGCATTATCCCTTTTAAATAGCATAAAAGACACCTTTTTGGTTTAGTCATGTTCTATTTGCCCATCTCCTCTCCCTTTATGCAAGGAAAATGAAAATGTCCTCATTAGGCGGTCTAAAAAGGCGGTAAGAGAAGAGGTGTGTAGACCTTTGGGGAAAGGTACTTCAGTAGCTCCAAGAAAACCTATTTTCTGCCACACTAAGATGGCCAAGAAAGGAAATGTTTTAGGTGGTGCTCTGTCTCCATACTTTTCTGAACCATTGCTGTTGTTCAGTATTCCTTGGAGAAAGGCCATGGTCAAGGAGCAAAGTGCTGAATATTTTAGGGCAATTTCAGACTTAAGGCTTCCTTTCTTCTCTCATGAGAAAGATTCGTTAATTTAGAAAAGTGGTTTAAATTAACCTAAAGTACAATTCCAGGGAGTATAATATATGTACTATGTGTGGAATGACGGGTTTTGGCTGGCCTTCACAACTCACGCCATTTCTTTGTTTTTGCACATACTTTTCTTTCTGCTTGGCATGACTTCTCTGTTTTGAATCCAGCTACTCCTTGTCATCCTTTAAAACTCAGTTTAAGCTCTATGTCCTCCAGAAACCGGTCTCTAACTAGCAAGTCCTTTTGAGATGCCTCTCTTCCAGGCTCCCATAGCAGTACTAGGCATAACACTGTGGTAGAATTCAATTGTTCCATAATAGTAGACTTATTTGTCTGGAAATACCAGAAACAGACCCCTCAAATTCAAGGATCACATCATTTCACTTCACACGCCCAGCTACCAGCCCAGTGTCTGGTATATCACAGACCTTTGATAAATGTTTGTTAAGCGAGAATAGGTGGCTAAATTGTGTTGCTGAATACCCTACCCCAGTTATGAATGGAAATCAGGAAGAACCATTGTTCTTTATTATATTTCAAAATGTCTCTTGCCTTTGGGAGAAGAAAATTAAACACACTCTCCAACTCAAAAAAATATTTGAATATAATTTGGATTCTGGATTTTGAAAAGCATTCTAGGGAATTAAAATTTAAAACCTGTATAACAACTATCCAGGGATCATATCACCTTCGCAAAACTGTTTAATTTGTATGCACCATTTTCTGGTCTCATTCACGTGTTTATTGATTTCTATGTAGTTGTAACCCCTCTGTGGTTATCACTTAAGGCAGTGATTTTCAACTGGTATTCTGTGAGAGGATCTTTGATGTGCTGTGAACATTTTTAAAGATCATTAATTAAATTTTTTTTGAAAGAAGTTCAAAACACAGTAAGTGTATTTTTTTTACTCTTTTTGTTTTGATCGATATAATTTAAGAGTCCTATGGAAGTTTAACCAGATTCAAGTGTGCTGTGGGATTAAAAAAAAACATTGAAAACCACTGACTTAAAGGGATACAAGATTGTTTATTAATCATCTTCCATGTTCCAGGCATGGTGATAAACTCTGCATATGTTCTCACAGTTACAATGACTTTGTATGCTAGAATCATTATCTTCATATTGCAGACAACTAAGTGCTATCAGAATTAGCTAAGTCATTGTTTAGTAAAGGATAGAAACATTATTTGAACTGACATCAGGCCAACTAAAGTAATGAAAAATTAAAAATTAAAAACTTTAAATTAATTAAACTCTAAATTTAAAAAGTAAAAATTTATCATTAGTTTGATTGTCTTAGAATGGATGTATTGGGTTAAAATTTAAATTTGCATGATTTTTAATAATTATTGCTAAATTAATTTCCAAAAGGATTTTAAGAATCAATTTAGTCTCCCCTACCAGACTGAAAATTTCTCAAAGGAAGTATTTGAATCTTATCTGCCTGATTTCACCACCCAGCACAGTTCTGGGCATGTGGGGGCTTCTAAACAGATGTCTACTGATGGATTATTGAATAGAGGGACATTTCTGGCAGCATTACAAATTTTCTTTAGAGCCCATATAATGTGGTACTTGAGAAACATACAAACCCATAAAAGGTAGATAGGTTTTTTTTGTCACTGACAAAAAGAGAAGAGATGAGTTTTTGGAAAGCAGATCGGCTCTGCTGGAGTAGTTGATACCTGTACTTTTGCAGACAACAAAAAGTATTCCTTTGCATTTATGTAGAGAAGGATGTAGTGAAGCACTTTTGAAAATATGTGATTTGAATAAATCCCAGACTGCCTGGTGGCCCAGACTCAGCATGTTGGTATAGTTAGACATAAAGTCCAGCAAACAAAAGTAATTAAGATGTCATTCCAGGCTTCATTTGAATTTTTCAAAGAAAATTAAAGGGAATCTAATAGCACTTTTGAAAATTCTCCTCCTTCTGTCTTTTCCAATTCTTTTATACCCTTAGCTGCTCTCATCCCTACCAATCTCTAAATCCCTATCCCTAGAACTTTCTGCAAAATTCCACTGGACTCTTTAACCTAAGGGCTTTGTTGGTTGCTGTTTCTAGAGTTCCAGTGGCCTTGTCTTTCCTGGAAGTAGCTGTGAGGACACCAGATTGTGATTCTCCTGTGTAATGCCCCCATGACTCCAGACCTCCCTTCACTCTTGCTCACCCTTAGAATTATATTTCCTTTACTGATTTTTTAAAAAGGGAAATTATCCTTGAGAAATTTTGCTAAAAAAATACAAATGACAACAATAAAACTTCCTAACTGCAATATATACAAGGTCTGACAATTAAGTTTGTGAACTAATCCTAGGAAAAGTGCTACATACCTCATTGCTGAATATTACTACAGTCACCTTTGAAGTATTCCCCTGGGGGAAATATGCACCAAGGCCAGCACCTGGTCCACTCTTCAAAGCAATTTTAGAACTCTTTTTTCTGGAATGACCTGATATCAGAACTGTCATCATATGAGGTCTGACAGTTAACTTGAATGTGAACTTCCCACTGTGCACTTACGTTGACAGCACTGTACAAACAATTCAGTAAGGTTTCATAACCTTAGTATATCAGTGTCTAATAAGTGTGTTCATGTTGATATGTGGTGGTGTCTTACTGAGTGGTATTTATTATTGCTGTCCACATTTTTGTGTGTTGTATGTCAACAGTTCTTATGGTCATTCCAGGAAGCGTTTCAAAACTGCTTTGAAGAGTGAATTAGGCACTGGTGTTGGGGCACAGCCCACCAAAGGAAGTACTTCAAAGGTGACTATAGTAATATTCAGCAATGAGGTATGCAGCACTTTTTCTAGGATGAGTGTATCAGACCTTGCATACTTCTAAAGTTAAGTAAAGATAGTATTTAGAATCAATTCATTGACTTGTAGTATTACCTATCCAATTATAGTAGAGTTTCCCAGTGGCCTCACCAAATATTGCCAATTTATCTATAGGAAGTTTTCTCAAATATCATTCTTGTTCTCCATTTCCACAGCTTAAACTCTCATTTATACCATCATTTTCATGAAGGCTGTGAATGTGTTTGTCAGTCGTTGAATTGGTTCTCTAAACATTGACCTCCATATTCTACTTTTGTTTGCTTTCTTTAACATTTCAGACACCTCCAGCTTTTTGGCAATTTCTCCTCTGTCAAAACAGCAAGGATTCAAATAGAATTTATCTTACTAAGTTAAACTGAAATTCACCTTCAGATACTTCACCTAAGAAAAGTATTCATCTCTAAAAATTCTCTTTGAGATATTTGTGAAATAAAGTCTCTTAAAGATCTTTCAGGAAGGCCGTGACTGCTGTTCAATGGTTTGTATGATTTGCTTAAGTGTAAAGTCCTTATCTTGGGTTCAAATTCAGTTTTGCTTTTATGACTTTTAAAAGTTGGACAAATGATATTATAACTTTGGCAATGTACACAAATATCGCAACAATGAAATAAATAAACTTATACTTTAGTATTCAGGGAAATAAATTAGAATAATTATCATAATCTTTTCTGTTTGTTGTTTTAGGCATTTGAAATATTAAGAGAAATGGCAACTTAGAGAAACTGCATATTAGCTTTGAAGTTATAATTTGCAATGCATAGTTATTACTAGATTTGTGATTTTAATTTGAAAAAAGTAAGCATAAAATTAGTCTTGTAAACAGTGTTGCATGTTTAAGAAAACCCAATTTTTATAAACATTTAAAGCTTATTGTTTTGGATTTAGAGAAGTTTTGCTTTTAGGGTTGTAAGTCTGCCCTATCACATATTCGAAGTTAGTGAAAGAATTAGTTACACCAGATTTGAAATGTGTAAATATGTCTATCAGTCAGGAAGGATATTTAGCAGGAAGGATATCTCTCTCTGTAAGTGAGAGATTTATCATAGGGGATTGGCTTATGCCGTGAGGGGGCTGCTTAAGCAAGTCTGAGTCTATAAGGCAAGGAAAAATCATGGGTAGGCTGGAACCCCATAAACATAAGCCAAAACTATTATCCAAAGGAAAAAATTCTTTTTCTCCCATGAAAGCCTAACCCCTGCTTTTAAGGCCTTGGAATTGTTTAACTCAGGCTCACCCAGCATAATCTCCCTTGCTAAAAGTATGCAGAATAAGGGTTCTAGTCCCTTCCTCACAGTAGTGAGGTTCATGTTTGCTTAATCAACTGGGAAATTAAAGCCCAGCCAAGTTAATAAAATATCACAAAATGTTTCCAATATTGTAATTAGTTTAATTTGTAAATAGGGTCTACCTTTTAGTAATATTTAACCTTTTAAACTTACAATGAAGTATAACGCAAACTAAAAATACAAGTCATAGCTTTTCTTTTGAGGTAGATTTGCAAGTTTTTCTAAAAAAAGAACAACAGAATTTATAAATGGAAGCTAAAGACATAAGAAAATCTAGGCTTCATCATTTGTAAGTTTAGCAGTTATGATTAACTCAATAACTTTAAACAGTCCTTTTTTGTGTATAAAACTTTGCACATATGTGGAAAAGAAAATCTTTACCCAAGAGAGGTACTGGCAGAGTGGAATTGAGTAGCACAGGAGGGTCTGAAGCCCCAAGATCTAGTCAGGCAATGAGGGCAAACAGAATTCAGGCCATTAGGAAGTGAAATTTGAGGTCTTTAAAAGATATTCACTGTCAATCCCATGTACTCAAGTTTGATATGAGGACAATTAATGACAATTATTGACACGGTGGGGGTGAAGGAAGGGGAGAGCAGAGAGAGGAAGAATGAGGGAGGGGTGGGGAAAGGAAGAGCAGAGAGAGGGAAGGAGTAAG
>CAUYON010183295.1:0-11136 GCA_963573935.1 Arctocebus calabarensis | reverse complement strand
CAGCTCCTATTCTGATATTTTGAGAGGGGAAAAGACACTAATAGTTCTTCATAGCCATTTAATAATCAAAAGCAGATAATCTTTCTCCAGAGAATGTTGCCCTAGAAGAAACCAAGATTTAACCATTTTATTATGCTTAATTGGTCCAAACACATCTATGTAGTATTTTGTCATTTCTTACAGGATGAATCAGTTTATCAGCAGGGGACCAAACTGCCTAAGAGATTCTTTCAAATACCATGGACAAGCTCTTCATTCTGAATCCAGTGAGCACTTTTCAGAGACTATGGCCTGCTGGAACACCCCCATGCCAGGGTCTCAACTGTACACAGTTGTGTACATCTGGCTCAGTCTTTATTTATAGCACTAGCCATGGTCCTGCACTTTTAGCCAGTGTTTAGGGGTGCCTGATCACTTGTGATTTATTTGTGTTAGAAATTGTTATATTTAGGTCAAATAAGATTGACAGATCCTAGATAACCTTATCTTAGTGAATTCTTAAGCTTTCTGTTCTTTCACAGATTAACTTATTCTTACCATTGCTGACTTTCTGAAAAGTTTTCCGTAAAGTAGGGTTTTGGTTTTTTTAGTGTTTTTTCCTCATTCACTTAATAGGAAGCTTGGATATTCAGGCTTATATGGTAAAAGAAAATATTGTATTTTTTTTTTTTTTTTTTGAGACAGAGCCTCAAGCTGTCACCCTAGTTAGAGTGCTATGGCATCACAGCTCACAGCAACCTCCAATTCCTGGGCTCAAGCGAGTCTCTTGCGTCTGCCTCCCAAGTCACTGGGCCCACAGGCGCCCGCCACAATGCCCGGCCATTTTTTGGTTGCAGCCGTTGTTGTTTGGCGGGCCCAGGGGCTGGATTCGAACCCGCCAGATCAGGCGTACGTGGCTGGCGCCTTAGCCCGTTGAACCACAGGCGCCGAGCCGAAAATATTGTATTTTTAATACAACATTCATTATGTTGGTAAAACATTAGGGATGTGGGATAGTTTATCAAGTTCCTCAGCAAATTATTTCTCTAGCTAGAGGTAGTCTCTGGGTCAAGTAAAACTTAAGAGTTATTTCTGTCCAGCTTAAGTACCTGAACAGTTTGCAGAAATGTGTATTTTTTTCTGAGGGGTAAAGGATTTTAAAAGCTTCTATGTAGCTTTGATGTTTCTGTACAGAAATATGTTTATCACTTGTAACATTGTGGTAGAGTTTTAATACAGTATTTAGTTTTTTATTGAGCTTTCTAAAAGGTTAAATTTTAACATAGCTGCTCAGGGACTAAATCAGATTGGAAAATCCATTCTGACTCCACATGTTACTACAAAGAAATAAATGGTTATTTATATTGAGCTGCAGGGGATAGTATACTTTAATCTTAAACTTTTGTAGGAAAGTTAAATGATTCACAATGATATTGGGATATAATCTTCAACTACTTTTTCAACTGGTGGAATCTCTGATGGTGTTCACCTCTTTTCCAACCTGTGAAATCTATATTTGGATAAATCACCAGCTCCCATGAGCAGCTTCATGTAAATAGATGCACTTAAAGCAGATCGCATGCCTCAGGTATTTGTCTTTTAGAAATCCCAGAGTGAGAAACATTCAGATAAACACACATTTCATTACAAGGGAAAGACTGCAAACACCAGGTCCTTGATTAAAAACCCTTAATTCTGCATCTCTGCTAGTTGTAAAGAGATATCAGGCTCGGCGCTGGTGGCTCAATGGGCTAAAGCGCCAGCCACGTACACCTGAACTGGTGGGTTCGAATGCAGCCCAGGCCCACCAAACAACAATGATGGTCGCAGCCAAAAAATGGCTGGTGGTTGTAGTGGGCACCTGTAGTCCCAGCTACTTGGGAGGAAGAGGCAAGAGACTCGCTTGAGCCCAGGAATTGGAGGTTGCTGTGAGCTGTGATGCCACGGCACTCTATCCAGGGTGACAGCTTGAGGCTCTGTCTCAAAAAAGAAAAAAAAAAAGATATCAGAATGGAGGCAGGTTTTGCTCTATGGGGAAACTGATTGTGTACTGTATTATTAATATGTAAATCTGCTTAATTCAGTTACCAGAAATGCTTGGCACTGTACCATGCATTTAAGATGTCATTCCTTGAACATATAAGGAAACACTTGCAGCTATAGAAACTGTATTTGATCACAATATTGTAGTTTGTAGAAAAAACTAGAGGAAGAAAAAATAGCCAGTTAGTTCAGGCTTAAGTTGTATTTTCAGAGTCTAGTCTTCTTCACACAGAAGTAACTATAGAAACATCAGTTTTTGTATATAATGCTCAGATGTGCACTTGACTATCAAATCCATTAAATGCCAATCTTGTACATGATGTGTACGGCTGGTTTCTTCGGTCTATTTTCTTGTCACAGAAAAACTGCTTAGAAAATATTAAGTATTAGTCTTTCATTGTCACTAATTTGGTAAGACATAACCTTCTTAAATATATACTGTGTATCCTAGGAAGGTAGGATTGTTGGTTTTTTTTTTTTTTTTTTTTGAGACAGAGCCTCAAGCTGTCACCCTGGAGTGTTGTGGCATCACAGCTCACAGCAACCTCCAATTCCTGGGCTCATGCAAGTCTCTTGCCTCCGCCTCCCAAGTAGCTGGGACTACAGGCGCCTGCCAGCTCAGTTGTACGTGGCTGGTGCCTTAGCCCATTGAGCCACAGGCACTGAGCCGGAATGTTGGTTTTTAACCTAAATCTGATGTGAGTCAGATTTTAACCTAAATGTGATAGAAGTGACATGTCTTCTTGTCTCCAGAAACATGCTCCTTTTAGAACTTGGACACAAGTTTGGAGGGAACAGAGAGGGAAGGTCACAGAAATTGGACGGATCCGCCTTCGGATCTCACCGTCTGGCAGGAGGGGACACTGCCTGGTAAGCAAGCAATGGCAGGAGGTTTCTGCTGAAGGACAGTGAAGCATAGAGGCTGGGGTGCGCACAAGCATGATCTCCTTTCAGGCAGAAGCCACACTAGTCCCTGAGGTCACATCAAAAGAACCAGGACAATTAGTCTGCGGAGAACAAAAGGGAGGTTTATTAATTTGCAGGCAAATGAGGAGGATGGAGTTCATCTTCCCATCTAAGAGCAAATATTTAAAGCTTTTGAAAGGGAGGGTTTTCAGTTGATGGTTCTCATCCCATTTTCAGGGAAACAATTTCCTGGCTTCTATCTTGACAGATCCCTTGAGCCAACACCTGTGGTACAGAGAACAAAGGACACTTCCCAGCCTCTGATCACTGGCTCTGAGCAAGGATGCAGGTTTTAGTTCTTGAAATTGGTGTGCGGAGTTGGACAAAATATTTTTTTCTTGCAGTTTCTGGCCAGGGTCAGGTTTGAACCTGCCACCTCCGGTGTATGGGTTTGGTGCCCTACCCCTTTGAGCCACAGGCGCCGCCCTGGACAAAATATTTTTACCCTTTGGGCGGCGTCTGTGGCTCAAAGGAGTAGGGCGCCAGCCCCATATGCCAGAGGTGGCAGATTCAAACCCAGCCCTGACCCCAAAGTGCAAAAACCCTTTGTCCGGCCTCTCTGTTTCCGGAAGAGGTCCCAGGAAGACCTCCTAAGGAAGTGACCTTGGAGTCGGGTCTGGGGGGCTACTGCACTCCGCGCAGTCAGAAGGCCTGGCGAGCGTTGAGAACAGTTGGACGAAATTTAGAAAGTATAAGCAGCCATTGCAGGGCATTAAACAGCCTCAGGGCCCACACTCGGGCCCACTCTGCGAGACAGTGCAGAAAAAAGGACTCTAAGCTGCACCGGAGGCCCCCGGCAGAGGGCGCGATCCTGCCCACCGGCCTTAAGTCTTAGAGCGCCGGCGAGAGCAGCGCTTCCGGTGAGGGCAGGGCTTCCGGCTGTGGGCTGGGTCCGGAGGCGCTTGGGGTAGATTCGTCCTTCGCATTTGCACGTGTTGAGACTGCATCCTCTGGCGCGATGTTACCTCTGCTCCGCTGTGTGCCCCGTGTCCTGGGCCCCGCCGCTGCCGGCCTCCGCGCCGCCGCGCCCGCCCCGCCGCTCCGGCAGCTATTGCAGCTGGCGCCCCGGCCATGCGCCCGGCCCTTCGGATTGCTCTGCGTGCGCGCGGGGTCGGAGCGGCGGCCCGGCCTCCTGCGGCCTCCCGGGCCCTGCGCCTGTGGCTGCGGCTGCGGCGCGCTGCACACCGAGGGTGAGTCTTGCGCACGCGGGTTCGGGACGTTTTGGCGAGGGGGTCGGGTTCTGGAGAGGGAAAGCGTAGACTGCCAGGAGTGGATCACCTGGAACCCGACCCCCGAGGTCCGGTACCAGCAGATAAAAACCACGTATGATCACGTTCCTCTTCCTCTCCCATCCACCAAATGTTTCTCGAAAATGGAGGTTTTAGGAAGGCCAAGTGTGCGGTTATGTTTTCTGGCAGGTGGAAGCAAGTAATTTGGAATTATTATGGTTTATAGCGAAAGGTGGTAATGAGTGTATTATTGGAAATCACTTTGCCAGAGTGAAGCTCAACTACTTACTAGTAGTATAATGGTATTTTTACAGATGAGAAAACAGGCTTAATAGTGTGAATTGGTTCTCTGAGCAACCATAATAGCAGAGAGATCAGAAACTGTCCAAATCCAGATTCCTGGCTGCAGTAACCTGGGTGATCGTTTTATGTTAAACCAATTGGCTTTCCTTTTTTGTAATACTTGGATTCCTTCTAGGGGACAAAGCTTTTGTTGAATTTCTGAGTGATGAAATTAAGGAGGAAAAGAAAATCCAGAAGCATAAGTCTCTCCCCAAGATGTCTGGAGGTTGGGAGTTGGAAGTGAACGGGACAGAAGCAAAATTAGTGCGGAAAGCTGCTGGGGAAAAGTAAGTACGGCGCTGGACACTGGGCACTCCAGGGAATCAAATCTGTGACCCTACAAGACCTGTCCTGGGTCATCTCCAGAGTAGCCTTGAGTTAAGGTGGATACTTTGATGTGAAAAATGGTTTTCCAAAGACAGTATTCATTTGAACAATTTCATAAGTTTCTGATGGCTCATCCAAGGAACACAGATTTGCTGTGAGTTTGTTACTGAAGAGATTTAATACTGGATAGGTAAGAAAGCAGCACAAAAGTATGTTGCTGGAAATATACTGGATGGGACAGATTCAGTGAATCTTTGCTATTGAGGGAAGCCACACCCTGTCTACATTTAGGCATGCAGATTCAGAAGTTCTTATAGTAATGAAAGGATTAGTTTGGTCTGGCTTACAGTCTTGATAAAACTGGCTTAGCCCTGCCCTCTAATCTTCACAGCTACTGAAAATGAAAATGCAAGATTACCAGGTGTGGTGGCTCACGCCTGTAATCCTAGCACTCTGGGAGGCCAAGGCAGGTGGATTGCCTGAGACCAGCCTGAGCAAGAGCGAGTCCCGTCTCTAAAAATAGCTGGTGGGCGTTCTGGCGTGTGCCTGTAGTCCCAGCTACACGGGAGCTGAAAAAGCAATTTCAAGAGCATTGCTTCAGTCCAAGAGTTTAAGGTTGCTGTATGATGCCACAGTACTGTACTGGTGGCTACAAAGTGAGACTGTTTCAAGAAAAAGATGATGTAACTCCCATGTAACAGAATAGGGTTACAATGTAGTGAAAGTTGCCCTAAGAAAGATGGTAGAGAGTTTTTAACCTAATTCAGCTCCTTTCTCTTTTCCTAAACTGTTAAGTGTTTATATACTTTCCGGTATTATACAGTTACCGCTAATCCCGTTACACAGATAAACATTTAGAATCTTCCAGTTTTTCTTGAAATGTTTTTATAATTGGCCTCGTGATAATACATGCAATTCTCTCTCTTTTTTTTTTTTCTTCTTTTTGCAGTTTTTGCCTGGGGCTGGGTTTGAACCCAGCACCTCTGGCGTATGGGGTTGACACCCTACTCCTTAACCAGAAGCGCCGCCCAATTCTCTATCTTTTTCTATGATAGCTTTGAGATTTAATTTATATACCATAAAATTCACCCTTTTATTACAATATACAATTAGGTCGTTCTTAGTATTCACAAAATTATATATCAGTCACACTAATTCTAAAACCATTGTCATCACCCCAAAGCCCCATTAGCAGTCACTATTTCTTCCCTTTCTCAAGCTCTGGCATACAGCAGAGCTTCTTTCACTGTGTATCACCTGTTTTGGAAAATGGAATCATACATTTTGTGGCTTTTTGTGTCTGCCTTCTTTCACTTAGCATTGTTTTCAAAGTTCATCCTTGTTGCCAGGTGCAGTGGCTCATGCCTGTAATCCTAGCAGTCTGGTAAGACAAAGTGGGCAGATTGCTTGAGCTAAGGAGTTCGAGACCAGGCAGAGCAAGAGCAAGACCCCTGTCTCTACTAAAATAAAAAAATTATGTGGGCACTCTAGTGAGCACCTGTAGTCCCTGGTACTCAGAGGGCTGAGGGATGAGGATTGCTTAAGCCCAAAAATTTGAGGTTGCTGTGAGCTATGATGACACCAGGGCACTCAACCCTAGGGCAACATAGTGAGAATTTGTTTCAAAAAAAAAAAAAAAAGTTCATCCTGTTGGTAGTAGCATGTATCGGTACTTAGCTTCTTTTTATGGCCAAAGAATATTCCATTGTATAGATAATACCACAATTATTTAGTCATCACTTAATAGACATTTGACTTATTGCCACCTTTAGCTATGTGAATAATACTGTGAACTTTTGCATACAAGTTTTTCTGTGAACAAGATTTCTTTTCTCACGGGTGCCTGTAGTCCCCACTACTTGGGAGGCTGAGGCAAGGGAATTGCCTAAGCCCAGGACTTGAAGGTTGCTGTGAGCTGTGTGATGCCACAGCACTCTACTATGGGCGATAAAGTGAAACTCTGTCTCTAAAAAAAAAAAATTCTTTTCTCTAGAATATGAAGAGTGGATTTGCTGAGTCATATAACAACTGTTGATCATTTTAGCCATCCTAGTGGTGGACATGAAGTAGTGTCTCATTGTGGTTTTGATTTAATTCCTTTGATGACTAATGATGTTGAGCATCTTTGTGTTTATTGGCCATTTGTATCTCTTCCTTGGAGAAATGTCCGTTCAGATTCTTCACCCATTTTTCACCTGGTCTATTAGTCTATTTTTTTTTTTTTTTTTGAGACAGAGCCTCAAGCTGTCATCAAGCTCACAGCATCCTCCAATTCCTGGGCTCAAGCGAGTCTCCTGCCTCTGCCTCCCAAGTAGCTGGGACTACAGGCACCCGCCACAACGCCTGGCCATTTTTTGGTTGTATCATTGTTTGGTAGGCCCGGACTGGATTTGAACCGGCCAGCTTAGGTGTACATGGCTGGCGCCTTAGCCCACTGAGCCACAGGTGCCGAGCTATTTGTCTATTTATTGTTGTTAGAGTTCTTTATATTTTCCAGGGAGTATTTTCTCCCATCCTTTGGGCTTTTTAATTTTTTGGTTATACCTTTTGACACAGTTTTTTATTTTGATGACGTTTACCTGTTTTTCCTTTTGTGTTACTTGTGCTTTTTAGTGTCATGTCTAAGAAAGCACTGCATGACCCAGGGTTGTAAAGATTTATGCCTATGTTGACATCTAACAGTTTTATATTTTTAACTCATGTTTAGGTCTGTGATCCTTTTTAGGTTAGGTTTTGTGTATGGTTTTTAGCAGGGTTCTGATTCTTTTTTGCTAGCATATGATGTGTTTTTTCCCCCCCATATACAGGTCATTACGTATTCTGCAACCTCATCTAAACCATTTTCCTGGGTTTTTCATTGCCAGTTTTGGGTCATTGTAAATAATGCTTTGATTTACATCACTGCATTTCTGTGCCCCAGAGCTCAATCTTGGTCAGCGCTGTTGCAGTTTTGACAAGTTTGTGTCTGAATCTCACACTGCTGTAGTACCTGTGGGAAGACAGCCGGTTAGCATGATTCCAGACAGCAGTGACTAGCATTCTCTAGTCTTAAAATTGTCATTAGTTGGTGATTCTGGCATGCTTTGAGATTATAAAACTTTGCAAGAGCACTGGAGAATCCATCTGTCCTGTAGCATACTATTCTTTGTGAGGGCAGCCCTCCAAAGCTTTTGCTTCCCTTTCTCCCAGGGGCAGATTTTGTTATGGAGAAAAGCTCTTAAAAAGGCTTCTCTTCTATCCCACCAGCTTTGCCTTTACCAAGGGTTCTCTGGAAAGACCAGGGCCAACAGTGTCAGAGGCTGTGGGTGTGAGCCCTGTGGGCCCTTCCATGCTGGCCCATGGAAGTAGCTCACACATGATGGTTTGGCTGAGATAAACTAGGGCCTCTTCTGGCAGCTAGTACATAGTAGGCACACTGATAACTGTGCTGAATCAGTCTTGCCTAGATACAAGCTCCCCAGCCTTTTTTTTTTGTTTTTTGAGACAGAGCCTCAAGCTGTCACCCTGGATACAGCTCATAGCATCCTCCAATTCCTGGGCTCAAGCGAGTCTCCTGCCTCTGCCTCCCAAGTGGCTGGGACTACAGGCGCCCACCACAACAACCAGCCATTTTTTGTTTGCAGCCATCATTGTTGTTTGGCGGGCCCGGGCTGGATTTGACCCCACCAGCTCAAGTGTACATGGCTGGTGCCTTAGCCCGTTGAGCCACAGGCACCGAGCCCCCCCCAGCCTTTTTCAAATTCTGCAAATAATTCACATGCTTAGACAGCTAGGATGGAGGCATTGTTTCAGGAAGGCTTTTTAACTATACTGTGTTTCCATGCTTATGTGTTAATCTACTCAGTTAAAACTACCTTGTCTTTGTGTTCTGCTTTTCTAGGATCACTGTCACTTTCAACATTAACAACAGCATCCCACCAACATATGATGGTGAAGAGGAGCCCTCACAAGGGCAGAAGGTTGAGGAACAGGAGGTAAGCTCCTCTTAGCTTTTTATCTCAGTTCAGATAGCTGCCCAGGGGCTTAACACTTCTTACTTTTATTTAATTCCTTCCAATGCTAGAAAAGAGAAGGCAAAGGACACCCATCCTCGGGACTTGGCAAAGTGGCAGAATCAATAGTTTCTGACCAGCTTTAGCCTTGAGGCTATTGCCCCTTTTCTTTTTCAGGGGCTGAATAAATTGCCATCTGTAGGCTCAGACTTTGCAGTTTGGCCTGTATTAACAGAAAGGTATTGAAAGCCAAGTGTGGTTGCTTACAGCTGTAATCCTAACACTGAGAGGCCAAGGCTAGAGGATCTTTTGAGCACAAGATTTTAAGACCAGCCTGAGCAAGCGTGAGACCCCAGGGTCTTCTAAAAATAGATTAGCTGGGCACCATCTCACATGCCTGTAGTCCCAGCTACTCAGGCTGAGACAGGAGGGTGAGACAGGAGGACCATTTGAACCCAGGAGTTTGAGGTTACTATAAGCTAGGCTGACACCATGGTACTCTAATCCTGCCAACAGAATAAGACTGTGTCTCAAAAAAGAAAGGAATTGAAACTATCTCAACCCCTCCCATGATGGGGATGTGTTTGATATGTTTGATACTGGATTATTTGGTATATTTCCATGTGAGGAAACATGTCACAAGCTGGTAACAAGCACTCAACTCAGATAAGAAAGCCAGGGGCAAGGGAGATTTTAACACTGTTGAATAGTCAAGCTGTTAGATATCTTAGAACTTCAGGCAAACTTTGCAGTGTATGGACGGACAAACAGGCCCAAAAAGCTTAAAGAACTGATCTAAATGTCAGTTAATTGGCACAGAGCTAGGGCTGGAATGCACTGTTCTTGATTCTAAACACAGTGTGTTCTTTAAACAAGTAAGGTGCTAACAGAAGTGTTAAGCTGGGTATTTGGGAATGCTATAGCAAAAGACTATTAAAGTGGCTACATAAAGTGGCATCAGATACTCTTAACTGAGACCTTTGATCAGGCATTCCGCCCTGTCCTTCAAAGGCATCTACTGACTTTTTCTTGTTTCTCCAGCCTGAACTGACGTCAACTCCTAATTTCGTGGTTGAAGTTATGAAGAATGATGGCAAGAAGGCCCTTGTGCTGGACTGCCACTATCCAGAGGATGAGGTATGCAGGATGGAATGCCAGCCCCTTGGGAACAAGGAGTTTCCTGGGACCTTCCTGGTCCCTTTTAGTAGACACTTAAAAGACTTTGTTATCTTAAGCCAACAAAGCAGAGGAAGAGAGGAGGGGGATGAGGGAACAAGAGTAAATCATGGTACATTGCAAGCTGTAAACAGTCCTTTAGTTTTGCTTGAGTCTGGCTTGTCCTGGAAAATTCTTCAGTTTCCCCCCAATATGTTTCCTGTTAGGTTGGACAAGAAGAGGAAGCTGAAAGTGACATCTTCTCTATCAGGGAAGTTAGCTTTCAGTCCACCAGTGATTCTGAATGGAAGGACACTAATTATACACTCAACACAGATTCACTGGACTGGGTGAGTGGTTGAGAAAAAGGAGAGATGCTTTGGGGCTTTGCACATGGGAGGGTTCTAGTTGAATGACAGAAGTTTTTTTTTTTTTTTTTTTCAGACAGTCTCACTATGTCACCTTCAGTAGAGTGCTGTGGCATCACAGTTCACAGCAACCTCTAACTCCTGGGCTTAGGCGATTCTCTTGCCTCAGCCTCCCAAGGAGCTGGGACTACAGGCACGCGCCACAACACCTGGCTATTTTTTGGTTGTAGTTGTCGTTGTTTGGCAGGCCCAGGCTGGATTTGAACCCACCAGCTCTGGTGTATGTGGCTGGCACCTTAGCCGCTTGAGCTACAGGCACCAAGCCAGAAAGAAGTATCTTAATTAAGTATTATAGATTTCTTTCTTTCTTTCTTTCTTTTTTTTAATTAGTAACTGTTGTTCTTTGTAGGCCTTGTATGACCATCTAATGGATTTCCTTGCGGACCGAGGGGTGGACAACACTTTTGCAGATGAGTTGGTAGAACTTAGCACAGCCCTGGAACACCAGGAGTACATTACTTTCCTCGAAGACCTCAAAAGTTTTGTCAAGAGCCAGTAGAGCACACAGAGACGCTGAAAGCCTTACTTTTATGGCAGGCTTTGGCCAGTGAACGAATCCTACTCTACAGCCAGACACATGTGCTTTGAAATGGTCATCGTCCTACTATCATGGAAAAAAAAAGCAAATGTAAATTATTTCTTTGCATTCACTTACTATTCATTTGGCTTTTTTCT
>CAUYON010183293.1:0-28894 GCA_963573935.1 Arctocebus calabarensis | reverse complement strand
TTTTTTTTTTTTTTTTTTTAGAGACAGAGTCTCACTTTATCGCCCTGGGTAGAGTGCCGTGGCGTCACACTGCTCACAGCAACCTCCAGCTCTTGGGCTTAAGCGATTCTCTTGCCTCAGCCTCCCGAGTAGCTGGGACTACAGTCGCCCGCCACAGCGCCCGGCTATTTTTTTGTTTTGCAGTTCAGCCGAGGCCGGGCTTGAACCCGCCACCTTCGGTATATGGGGCCGGCACCCTACTCGTTGAGCCACAGGAGCCGCCCTAGTTTCTCAATTTTTTAGTAGAGACAGGGTCTTGCTCTTGCTCAGGCTGGTGTTTAACTCCTGAGCTTAAGTGATCCTCCAGCCTCGGCCTCCCAGAGTGCTGCAATTACCTGTGCAAGCCAGGCCTTTCTTGAGGCTTTTCTAAGCCCACCCTTGAAAACCTGTGCCGCTCTTAATAACCATAAACGTGTGTTTCTCCCTCCCTAGTCTGTTAGGAACTCCTGGAGGAAATTTCTATCTCTTTCTTCTCTTCTTCTCAGTATATCAGTATCACACAGGGGGTAAAACTGATCTTCTGTCTGTTCTGAAAGAGCTTTGCTGGTTTGTGGTTTGTATTACGGAGATGAAGTGTCCTAGTGTTTGTCCAACTGGATGGGATTAGTGATAAATGTGCTCCTCTGGCCCCTCCCATAGGCTTACATTGTTCTTGGTCTCTCTCTCTCTCTCTATCTCTCCCTTCCTCTTCCTTCCTCCCTTCCTCCCTTCCTCCCTTCCTCCCTACCTCCCTTCCTCCCTCCCTCCCTCCCTACCTCCCTACCTCCCTCTCTCTCAGATAAGTTCTGGAGTTTGGGAGGTTTTTTTGTTGTTGTTGGCAGCATATAGAATTCAAAAAATAATTTCTTAGCTTAAGTAGGAGTTTTGTGCCAGTTTTCCCTGTCATGTGGCCTGTACTAGTCTTACTTGGTGGCTGATCCACAAGAGTCTGTCATGGTGGGAGCCACAGAAGGGATGTCAGGCAGAAGCCAGTTTATACCCAAGACCCAGGAGCTGGGAGGGATCCACGCTCAGACAAACGCACAGAATGCAGTAGGATTAGTTGTCTATAGAAAACCTTCCCTGAAATACAGCTTCCTGCCATATGACTTGGCTACAGCTCACTGATGCAATGAAGGAGCCTCCTGCATGTTACCAAAAAGCTGTGGCAGGAATGTGGTCAGCGAAAAATAACTTAGGAACTTAGTAACTCTTTGGAGTTAACTTTGAAAGAATGTTACAATGAAAGCTGACAACAAAGCCAGTTGTAGGAAAAGGAAAACTGCAAAGTCAAGTCTATACTCCCCACGTCTACCCTTGAGATGGAACCATCGCCTGTTTGGCTGGTATATCCTTGGAACAGTGACTCATCACAGCTCCATGAAAACATCTTTCCCTTAATATCTGGCTCCTGTTGGTTGGATTTCTTTTTTTTTTTTGAGACAGAGTCTTACTTTGTCACCCTCGGTAGAGTGCTGTGGCATCAGAGCTCACAGCAACCTCTAACTCTTGGGCTTAGGCAATTCTCTTGCCTCAGCCTTCCTGAGTAGCTGAGACTACAAACGCCCACCACAAAGCCCGGCTATTTTTTGTTACAGTTGTCACTGCTGTTTTAGCTGGCTAGGGTCGGATTTGGACCCACCACCATCAGTATATGGCCCCGGTGCCCTACCCACTGAACCACAGGTGCCACCCCCAGTTGAATTTCTTATTAACAAAGGAACATTTATAGCCCTAATTTGGCTCCTAAAGTGCGAGAAGATAGTGTTAAATATTTAGCTTCTTTTACAGTTGTTTTTTTTTTTTTCTATGTACATTGTAGTACAAACAGACTTTCTGGGCCTGCCTACCCTCTGATTGGCTAACCAGGGTGCCAAGGAGAGTCTAGAACTTTCTGCAGTGGTAAAAATATTGTACATTTGCACTGTCCACCATGTTGGCCACTGGTTCTGTGTGGGTCTTGAGCATTTGAAATGTGGCTAAGATAGCTAAAGGGCCTGCATTTTTAATTCATTTTTAGTTTTTAAGTTAAAGTGAAATAACCACATGTGCCTTAAAGAAGTTACAGATCTGCAGATCCTCAGACTGACAGGTATGGCCCTGCCTCAGCTTACTTAGCTCTGAGGCACAGGTCGGGTGTTCGGCTGTGTTTCGAGCTCAAAAAGGTCAGGAAAGTCTGGTCTGGGCTGTGGGATTTGGGCAGACTCACCAAAGTTGGCTGCAGCTACAAAGTACTAGGAGGCAAGGACCTGCCAACCAGACCCTTTGTTAAAGGCTCTTTGTGAAATGTCTTGTTGCTGAATAGGTTGATAACTCTTGACTACTGATGGCAGCTTAGAGTGGAAGGCTTCCATTTCTCCTTTATCACCTACCTCTTGAAGCCAGAGGGAAAAAGTACGTTGTATGAGAGGTGATTCCCAGGAATAATAAAAAGGAGAGACAGGTTCGCTGATTTAGGAGGAAAAAGAAATCCTGGTGGCCCTCTCTAGTCTGGATTTATCTTGCATATTGGTTATTGATGGTTACATGTGAGCCCAGCTCATATACTTTGTTCATAAACTTGCAAACTTTAAAATTCTTTATAATCAGATGTGTGTGAAGTGTGTGTTTATCATCTACGCATCATGTAGTTGTAGCAGGTGCCCTGGTTTAATGAGCCCTTGTTACAGCCATGCCTTGAGCTCATGGGACCTGCCATGGTGGGTCATTTATACATTGGTGCAAATCCTGGGTACTGCCTGTTTCCCCTAGAAGCTGCAAGTGCCATGAGGGCAGGGGTGGGTTCTTAGGTGAGGTACCATGTTCCTGGCACTTTTCCCAGTACTAGGGACCACTCAACAGACATAATCTTTTTTAACCTGCTAGCTCTTTGAACAGATTGCTGCAAAATCTTCTCATAGAAAGTCCAAAAGTTTCTGATTGGAGATCGGAAAGCAAGGGGTGACTCAGGGACCCAGGCTGGCACCATGGGAGACTGCACAGCCTGGGCATGGCTCCATAGGCTGCAGGGGCATCTATCTGGAGGGAGAAAGGCAGGAGCAGGGGAAGCCAGATCCAGATGCAGCAGTTCTCACTTCACTCAATCCCGGCTGCTCCAGGGGAGGGCAGCGGATCTAGGAAGGAGAGGGCAGTTGTTTGCTGAATGCTAAGCCAGCCCCCTGCCACATTTCAGATTAAGGTAGATTATTGCACCCTGCCAGGTGTTTGTAAGTAAAGTATTTTTTTTTTTCGAGACAGAGTCTCACTATGTGGCCCTCCTTAGAGTGCCATGGCGTCACAGCTCACAGCAACCTCAAACTCATGGGCTTCAGTGATTCTCTTGCCTCAGCCTCCCAAGTAGCTGGGACTACAGGCACCTGCCACAATGCCCAGCTATTTTTTGTTGCAGGAATCATTGTTGTTTAGCTGGCCCAGCTGGGTTCAAACCCACCAACTTCGCCGTAACCACGGTGCTACAGGCGCTGAGCCTGTAAGTAAAGTTTTATTGGAATGCACCGTGTGTATTTGTTCACGTGCTGTCTGTGGCCGCCTGCAGAGACACACAGAGACCAGGTGGACTGCAGAGCCTGTGGTATTTCCCTATGGCCCTGACAGGAACAGTGTGCACCCTGCCCTAGGTCACAGTCTTTATCTTCTGTTTGAGCATTTTACTGAGGTTCAACCATACCTTCATATTACTGGTTTTTCTTCATACAGAGCCCCTGTTTTTTATAATGTTTAATTCTAGATGTTGTATGTATTTGTTTTGGGAATCTTATTTCTTACTATTTTCAAAGGGTCAGTGTTTACATGTAGGAAAGGTAGGCTGAAGGTGTGTGTGTGTGTGTGTGTTTTTCTTTGGTATATTTGTTTTTTGTTTGTTTGTTTTTTGTAGAGACAAGTCTCACTTTATTACTCTAGGTAGAGTGCCGGTGTCATACAGCTCACAGCAACCTCCAACTCCTGGGCTTAGGTGATTCTCTTGCCTCAGCCTCCCCAGTAGCTGGGACCACAGGCACTAATTTGTTTTTAAGTTTTGATATTTAAGAAAAAATTTCAAGCTTCCAAAAAGTTGCAGGACAAGTACAAGTTACTCCTCTGTGTCCTCTGCCCCAGTTTGTTCATTGTTTTCTGCTCTGTCAAGTTTGCTTTAGCATCTTCTCTCTCTGCCGAGAGTGGGCTGTGTGTTGTGTGCCCCCTTTTCCTTAGTACCGCAAGAGGTATTTCCTAAGAATAGGGTATGTCACATACCTCAGCCTGTTATTAAATTTAACTCTTAACACTGATCCTGTGCTGTTCTCTAATGTTCAGTCCATATGCCAGAGCTGTCAGCTGTTCCCACAATGTCCCTTGCAGCATTTTGTCCCTGGGCACAGGATCCAGCCCAGGATGGAGCCTTGTGTTCAATTGTTTTATTTTCCCAGCTTCTCAATCTGGAATAGTTCTTCACGCTTTTTTTTAATCTTCACTGACCTTGACATTTTAAAAGAAAACAGGCCAGTTATTTTATGGGTTATTTCTCAATTTAGGTTTGTCTGATTTGACAGAATCTTGATTAGAATCAGGTTAAGCATCTTTGGCTAAGGTGCCAGGAGAGGAACGCAACTCCTTCCCGAGCTCCACGGGGACCTGGAGTCCTTATTGTATGGGTTAGTTTTGGTCACTTAGTTTAGAATTTTTTTTCCTCTTGGGTCATTTACTATTATATTCACAAGTATACTTTTTTCTTTTTTATATGAGGGTACAGATTTTTAGGTTACATTGTTCTTACTTCCAGGGTGAAGTCCCATGCCCTCCTTGCCCAGGAGGCGTGTTGTACACCCTCACAGCGTGCACATTCCGTGAGACCCTGCCTTCTGCTGCTCGTCCTCCCCCACATAAAATATTAATTTTATATCTAGTCACATTTACTGTTTCTAATAACAGTTTTTCAATTCATGTGCTTGCATTTCCTAGGTCATGAATCTCATCTGCAAACAGTGATCATTTCACCTCTTTCTTCCTCTATTTTGTATCTCATTTCTTTTTGTTTTGTTAAATTGGCTTGAATCTCCAAATAACATTGAGTAAATACCACAATAATGGGGTCTTTTCTTGTTTCTAACTTGTAAAGGAATGCTTCTGAGGCATTTCAAAGTAAATATAGCTTTGACTTCCTAAAACCACTTCCTTAATGAGGCCTCCTGGTGGCAGGCTGAGGTTAGATCCTGTTGTGGGGTGCTGGTGCATCCACACGACACCCCAACAGTCATTGCTGTTGTCATTGTTTATAGTCATATCTATCTGGTATACCTGAAGTTTTCTGGGAGCAGGGCCAGGTTGTTTTTATTTACTGCTGTAGTCCTAGTGCATACCAGTATGCTTAGCACATAGTTGGCTCCTTGTAAATAATTGTTGGTAAAATGAGTAAACAAATAGGAGAGATCTGAACATAAAACTTACCTGGTCTAAGAATATGATCAGAGGTTATATTATAGCTTTTTAAAGATCTGGCTTGCTCACTTTAGCTGGGTGCCCTTGGGCCTTGACCTCTGAGCTCCTGTTTCCTATCTGCAGAAGCGGTGCACAACCTCCTTCACGCCAAAGACGAGATGCGTTGGAAGTACTTACTTTAGTGCCTAGCATAGAGAAATAAACACCCCTGCATTTATGCACCTTTGTTATCGTTGTTGGTTAACAGCTGCTGCTGTTGTCCTGAGTGAGAGGGACAGTATTCATTCTCTGAGGCATTCAGAAGGCAGGTTTGTTCCAGTGCAAAGGGAGATGCTGTGGTGCTTTGAGCGGATGGCGATGTGGTAGACCCGCCCTCTGGTCTGCTGAGTGCTCTGTCCCCAGCCTGTGTGAGCAGCTGGTCACCTGGCAAGGGTGTCCTGGGTAGCATCTTGCACTGGCTGGAGAATGGGCTTGGTATCTCCAGGCTCCCTCTGGGCTCTAAAGTTTGTACAATCAGAGCAAAATCATAGGGTTTTATTTCCCAGTGTTTTTCTGAGCTGCGTTTTCTAGAGATTGGGAGCTCAAAATACAGGGATCCGAAAAAACAAACTCAGATTTTACCTTGAGTTAGTTTGAATAACCTTTGGAGGATGCAAGACTGGCTAACACTTAGGGGAGATCTACCCTTGAGTTCTCTGGACCACAACCTGGGGATGGGGTGAGGGTATGCGGGTTTTCCAAGGAGGGCAATGAATTTTGGAGATGGAAGCACAGAATCGATGAAATAATTTGTATGTGTTTTAAAGGATTGAAAAAATACAGAAAAGTACAGAGGATTGGTGGTGCCCAGGCTCAGTGGTTAGGGCACTGACCACATACACCAAAGCTGGCAGGTTCTAACCCAGCCCAGGCTAGCTGGAGCAACAGTGATAAATGCAACAACAGCAACAACAACAAAATAGCCGAGCATTGTGGCGGGCAGCTATAGGAGGCAGAGGCAAGAGAATTGCTTAAGTCCATGAGTTTGAGGTTGCTGTGAGCTGTGACAACACATCACTCTACTGAGGGTGACATAGTGAGACTCTACTCAAAGAAAAAAAGTACAAAGGATACTTTAGCAATTACTTGTGTACCACCTCCAAGAATCAATGGTTGTTTACATTTTTTATTTTTTCAAGTCCTTTTTAAAATAAGACAAGCATGGCCTCATGGGGAGCTGGGATCTCCTATGGTGTCTTATCCTTATCCTGTCCTCTCCTTTCTCCAGAGCTGCCCTGCAGCCCCCAATTTGGCTCTAGTCTTTTCCCACGCTCCGCACACATGCAGAGATACGTAAAAATAATTCATTGTGCAGCTTTGTATGGCTTTTAAAATTCATGTAGATGGTGCCATGCAGGCCTCTACATTTGTGTTTTCTGCTTCTCTGAAAAGATCACTTTGTAGGTGATGCTGTCAGACATGAGTGACTAGAGCTATTTCTTTGGGGCCCTGAGATTGAGACCCCATCCTCAAGGCCCTGGACTGGGCTTTGCAGGCCTCTCTTCTCTGCCTTTCTCTGTACCTCTCAGCACTTGCCAGAATAGCCTTCTTTAAAGTTTATTGAGTGGCCAAACTGACTCCCACTGCTGCCCCCCTTAAGAATCAAGTCCAGCACTGCCCCCTGCACCCAACCCTTGTCCCTGCCCAAAGGGCTACACCTCCAGCTCACTTCTCCTTTGCAATGACTGAATGGAGTCAGCAGAGTCCTTTTCAGCTCATGCCCCTGAGGACCTGGTTTTATCTACACTGGGGAGAGACTGACTCTATGGTAGATGCCATGCTGAGTTGGGGGACTGACATGCCTCTCTCTTCTGCAGTATGTCAGGGAGGGCCCTTCTGAGGAAGTGATGTTTCAGCTGATGTCTGAGTTACAAGTAGAAGTGGACAGTGAGAAGGGACAAGGAGAGACCTCCCAGCAGTGGGGCCTCAGGCATAGTGGCTCTAGGGCCAGAGGAAGGAAGTGGAGGACCAGAGGGAGCTGGGATATGGGCAGGTCAGGGTCCCCACACATAGAGGGGACAGATGTGAGACCATGCCCAAACATAAGGACCAGGCATTTGGGATTTTTAAATGGGAAGGGCTGGGTGACTGACTCTGAGGGTAGGTGACTTAGCGAGCTCAGTGACCCTTCAGGGCTGGTGAGGTTTCTAGCACAGGGGTAGGGTCTTGATGTCCTTGCCCAGAAGGACTCTTCTGGCATGGCCTGACCTTGCTATGCAGGAGGGAAGGAAAGGCACATGAAATTGAAGGTATCCAGGAGGCTGGCTGGATTTTTATTCATTTTAGAGTTGGGAACAGAACATTATTAAGAAGAATTGTTTCGGCTCGGCGCCTGTGGCTCATCGGGCTAAGGCGCCAGCCACGTACACCTGAGCTGGCGGGTTCGAATCCAGCCCGGGCCCGCCAAACAACTACGATTGCAACCAAAAATGTCCGGGTGTTGTGGTGGGCACCTGTAGTCCCAGCTACTTGGGAGGTGGAGGCAAGAGACTTGCTTGAGCCCAGGAATTGGAGGTTGCTGTGAGCTATGATGCCACAGCACTCTATCCAGGGTGACAGCTTGAGGCTCTGTCTCAAAAAAAAAAAACTGTTTCTACCTTATATGGCAAAACTGAAAGTTTTAATTTTTTTTTTTTTTTTGAGACAGAGTCCTACTTTGTTTCTCCCAGTAGAGTGCTGTGGTTTTACAGCTCACAGCAACCTCAAACTCTTGGGCTCAAATGATCCTCTTGTCTCAGCCTCCCAAGTAGCAAGGACTACAGGTGCCTACCACATGCCCAGCTAGTTTATTATTATTATTATTTTATTTTATTTTATTTTTTAGAGGTGAGGTCTCGCTCTGGCTCAGGTTGGTCTCATGAGCTCAGGCAGTCCACCTGCCTCGGCCTCTCAGAGTGCTAGGATTACAGGCATGAGCCACCATGCCCGGCCTTAAAAGCTTTAATGTTAAAGTCAAATTACCTGGGTGAAAATGCCAGGCAGTGGGGCCTGGGCCTGAAGCATAGAAATTCTTTTGAAGCCAGGGTCCCTTCAGTACCTAGTACTGCTGCATTTCCAGCTTCATCTTTCAGAAATTGTGACTATGACTAATCTATAGCTTTCATATGAAGGCTAAAACCCAGTTATAGCACAAGAAATGGGGAAAGGGGCAAGGGAGGGGAGGGGAGGAGGGAGGATGGGTAGAGGGAGGGTGATTGGTGGGATCACACTTACGGTGCATCTTAGAAGGGTACAAGTGAAAATTACTAAATGCAGAATATAAATGTCTTCATATAGTGAGTGATTAGAAGGCCATAAAGGCTATGTTAAATAGTTCAATGAAAATATTTCAGATTGTATATGAAGTCAGCACATTGTGCCCCATGATTGCACCAATGTATACAATTATGATTTAATTCAAAAAAAATTGTGACTGTGTAAAAGTAAATGAAAAGAGAATCTCAGCTTGCCAAGAGCTTTACAGAGATGGCCCTGGCCATGATTTAATTTGGGGATGGAGAAAAGAAGCATGTGGTAATCTCATGACATTGTGCCGTGAGGGCTAAATACTCCCTCCCTTCACTGTAAATACAGAAAAACCAAATAAGGTAGAAAAGTGCCTATATATTCTTATATTTGGAAAACTGGTTGCTGCTTGCTTAATAAAATAACTTGGGAATAAAGTACTCAGACAACTAGTGGTACAGACTTCAGATCAAGCATCTTACCCTTGGAACTTTTGCTTGTAGTAGCGCTTGCTAGAGGAATTACTGGATAGTTTGAGTGTCATCCCATTTCAGGGATTGATATGCTGAGGTCCAGGCAACACAGGGGTTGCCAAGTGTCCTAGGAAGCCTGATAGCGTGAGTGCAGAACCTGTGAACAGTCAAGGTGCTTTTCCTGAGGCCAGGGGAGGGGCCAGTGTGTACCCTCCCTTCAGTCATGGCCGCAGACCTGGGATCTGGCCAGCACATCCCAAAAGAATCCAAAGGATTTATCTCTAGCTCGAGAGAGCTGTGTGCCAGGACTGTCCTTGGCCCTGGAAAGACAGACAGACATGGTTCCTGGAATACCGATAGGAGCCTCTGAGAGGGCTGAGGGGGTTGAAGTCTAGAGCCCTGGGCTTTGCAGAAGGGGTCATGGAGGTAGATTGAGAGCTGCCCTGGTGTGGGGACAGAGGGCCAGAGTGTGGGGGGAGTGGAGGGCCCTGGAACATCTGCACAGAGTGGGGTGGGGGCTGGCCAGAGCCTGCTCTCACCAGTTCTCCCCTGAGCCTAGCTTATGCTGGCTGTGTCCTCCAGGAGGGCACTCCTCCCCACGTCCACTTGCCCGGCCTATCCAGTCCCCAAGTCAGGACCCTTAGACCAGTTCTCAGGATCCCTCTCCTTTCTTGGAGGTGCCCTGGGGGAACAGGAAGAGGCTGAGGGACTCACATGGGGGCAGGACAACTTGTCTTTTATCTGTGTGTTGGGCTTTCATGGAAGGTTTTTTCCCTTGTATTTACTGATTATGACTGGGGAAATTTTATCAGTCAAGCAAATTTAATTTTTCTGAAGGAGATTGGTTTGGTTTTGTTTTTTAAGTGATTGTAAGAGTTCCAATGGGGTCGACAAAGGAAGATTTTAAGCTTCCCGGTCAGATGCTGCTGTGTGGCCTGAGTGGGATTTAGAGATGGCCCAGGGAGACCAGGCTGAGCGAACAGAGCCAACACCCGGAGCAGTGATGGTGGCAGGGCGCAAGAGCCCTCGCCTCTCCTCCCCACCACCCCTAGACCAGCTGTTGGAAGAGCCTCCTAATTCATTTTTCTAATTGTGGTAAGATACAGTAACACATAAAATTTGCCCTTTTTAAGTGAACAGTTAGCAAGGCATTAAGCCCGTTCACATTGTACAGACATCTCTACCATCTCCCTCCAGGACTGTATTCTCAGACTGCAACCCTGTCCCCGTTATACACTTGATGCCTCAGCCTCAACGTAGCTCCTGGCCTCTCCTTCCTTCTTTCTGTCTCTGTGGATCCAATTTCTTGTGCCAAGGCCATTTCTGTGTCTTTTGCTTGCAGAAACTGCCTGCAGCCAGTCTGAGCCTGTGCTTCCACAAGTGTTCCTAGCGCTTTCCCTAAATCTTTAGTTGATCCCTGAACACTGAGTGCCTGTCCCTTCCATCTCCCCTGGGACTGGCTGCACTGGCTGTCCCCTGCCTAGGTGCCACATTTTCTGTGTGGTTCCCCCATCACTCCTCAGGACCAGTCTGGGGACTCTGTTTCTAAATAGCAGTTAGTGTTGTTCATTATTGTATATTTTAATGTGATAGGCAGTGTCCTTCACTACCTTCCTGCCCCATTAGTGTAGAAGTTCCTTGAAGGTCGGACATGTATGGAAACATTTCTATTACTATTTGTGAGGATTGCTTTGAACACCTGGGAAGAGGTAAGCGTCTGCCTTCACCTAGAGATGTGTGGGTCCTAGAGGGCAGGGCTGGTGAGTCACCTGTCAATGGTCATTGCAGCCTCAGTGTGAAGACCCAGGTGGGGAACTCCTCCAGGACCCCTTTCCTGTGCCTGAATGGTGGCGTGGTCTCTCTGTCCGGTTTTGGTTTTTGTCTGTTATCAGGGGCCTTGTCGGCCACCTATAAATACATCAAATCCTAATTCTGTTCCACGAGCTTCTCACTCTCTCATATACTCTTGATCTTTAAGGGATTACACCATAATTCTCACATTTGACAATTCAATGCCCATGTTTATATAATATTTACTCTTTTTTGATAAATACTTTCATCAGGTTTTTTATTGTAATTCCTTGTAGCTTTTACCTTTTTACCCTTAAAAGTAGTAATTTCATTAGAGTATAAGGATGTTAGCTAGCTTACAGCAACTTCAAACTCCTGTGCTCAAGTGATCTTCCTTCCTCAGCCTCTCAAGTTGCTGGGACTAAGGTGTCTGCCACAATGCCCAGCTAATGTTTCTATTTTTTTTTTTTTTTTTGTAAGACAGAATTTATTCACAGAAAAGAATACAGAAAACATTAAGGCACCTGGTAGAGGGAGAAAATTCTAGTGGGGAGAGAGAAGCTCTCTCCATTAATTTTTCTATTTTTAATAGAGATGAGGTTTTACTATTGTTCAATCTGGTCTCAAACTCTTGAGCTCCAGGGATCCTCCCGTCTGAGCCTCCTAAGAGTGCTAAGATTATAGGCATGAGCCACTATACCCAGTGATTTTATTTTGTTCACTGTCATCTAAGAAACAGGAGATCAGGGCCGTGTCTGTGGCTCATCGAGTAGGGCGCCGCCCCCGTATACCGAAGGTGGTAGGTTCAAACCCAGCCTTGGCCGAACTGCAAAACAGAAAAATTGCCAGGCGTTGTGTTGGGCGCCTGTAGTCCCAGCTACTCAGGAGGCTGAGGCAAGAGAATCACCTAAGCCCAGGAGTTGGAGGTTGCTGTGAGCTGTGTGACACCACAGCACTCTAAAGGGCAAAAAAGTGAGATTCTGTCTCTACAAAAAAAAAAAAAAAAAGAAAGAAAGAAAGAAAGAAACAGGAGGTCTGACATATTTTAATCAATGTAACTGTAAAAAATGGGTAAAATATAAAAGTCAGTAATTTTTTTTAAAGAACAGATTATTATCTCTTTGGAGAACTCATCTATCCAAAATGACTTTTTTTTTCCTAGAGGATTCCAGATTAATAATACTGTAGAGTAGCTCAGTGGGTAGGGCACTGGCCACATACACCAAGGCAGGTGGGTTCAAACCTGGCCTGGGCCTGTAAAAACAACATGACAATGTAACAATAACAACAAAAAAATAGCCAGGCGTTGTGGCAGGCACCTATTGTCCCAGCAATTTGGGAGGCTGAAGCAAGACAATCACTTAAGCCCAAGAGTTTGAGGTTGCTGTGAGTTGTGATGCCACAGCACTCTACCAAGGGACAAAGTGAGACTCTGTCTCATAGAAAAAAAAAAAAAGACTTTTCTAACCAGCCTACATTATTTAATCTTTTTTAAATCAAAATTCTTTTTTTTTTTTCCTGACAGAGTCTTACTCAGTTTCCCTCAGTAGAGTGCAATGGCATCATAGCTCACAGCAACCTCAAACTCCTGGCCTCTAACAATCCTCTTGTTTTAGCCTCCTGAATAGCTAAAACTACAGGCACCCGCCACAAGTTCTGGCTATTTTTAGAGATATAGTCTCACTCTTGGTTAGGCAGGTCTCAAACTCCTGAGCTCAAGCAATTCCCCCGCCTCAGCCTCTCCAAAAGTGCTGGGATTACAGGCGTGAGCCACCTTGCCGGTCCTAAAGTCAAAATTCTTTTGAGACAATTCTTTTTGTAGAAGCCAATTGTGAAAGAAAATCCCAAAATGGCACTTTAACTTTTATGCTATATATCTATATGTACTTTATTATTTCAAACTTTTTTACTTTATATTTTTATTATTTAAAATAATATGTATATTATTAATATAATATATAAAATATATTATAATATAAAATTATATAATATATTATATAATTATATTATAAATTATATAATAATATAAAATATAATATAAAATAATCCATGCTTATAGAAAAACTGGAAAATTCAGAAAGAAGAAAAGCCTCATATAACTCTCTACAGAGATGACTAGAATAGTATTTCAGTGCATTTTCTTCACATATGTTTCCTTTTTATTTTTTATTATTTATATATTTTGTAGATACAGTGTCTTGCTTTGCTGTCATCTAGGCTAGAGGGCAGTGGTGCAATCCTAGCTCACTGCAGCTTCCAACTCCTAGGTGCAAGTGATCCTCCTGCCTCACCTTCCCAAGTAACTGGGAGACTGCAGGGACCTTGCCACCATACCTGGCTTATGTTTTAATTTTTTTTTGTGACACAGTCTCACTATGTTGCCCTTGGTAGAGTGCTATGGCATCACAGCTCACAGCAACCTCAAACTCTTGGCCTTAAGTGATTCTCTTGCCTCAGCCTCCTAAGTAACTGGACTACAGGTGCTCCCCCCACCCCCACACCACCTGGCTATTTTTTTGTTGTAGTTGTCATAGTTGTTTGGCAGGCCCCAGGCTGGATTCGAACCCACCAGCTCTGGTGTATGTGGCTGGTGCCCTAGCTGCTAAGCTACAGTCACCAAGCGGTGTTTTAATTTTTTATAGAGATGGTGTCTCACTGAATTGCCTAGGCTGGTCTCAAACTCCTGGCTCAAGTGGTCCTCCCCCTTAGCCTCCAAGAGTGCTGGAATTACAGATAATTACTCACAGAAGAGTGCCTTGGGTTTTTTTTGTTTCTTTGTTTTTAAATCTATAATAGGGACTTCCTTCAAACTGCATATTTGCACATTCACAACTGCTGATGATCAGAATCCCAATTGGTAAGGAAATTAATGCTTAAATACTCTTTATGTGAATACTTTATTTAAATGTATAGATTAAAGTGCTTTGCTTCCCTGAATTAGTTTATACATGTGACACTCCACTGCTAAATAGAAAGGGTACATGGTCTCAGCAGGGTTCCAGGAACAGGGCCCCAGAGTTGGGTTTGGCTGGGCAGGATGTCCTCTGTCCTCTGTAGCAGGGCTTGGTTTCTGGTTTCTGAGATTCTCTCTTATCAAGACAGAACCTCTCCACCTTCTATCAGTGTGCACCCTGCCTCAGAAACTGGATCAGCTAATGCCGACAGTCACTGAAAAGCAAAATGTGATTTTTGATTCTTTCAGAATTATTTTGAGAGTGAACAAGGATCAAACAGGTCATTGTGCATCCTAGTTAAAGACAAAGGGATGAAGCGTTTGAAGAGTTATTTGAAGGAGGAATTATGTTCTTTCCTGTGAATATCAACCAAGTTATCTCTGGCCTCAGTTTAATTCACATGATAAAAAATGTCAAGGTTGACCTTCCCACAGCTGGCCTGGATACTAGGCTCCCTAAGTTGGCACAACTTGGTTTTCACCCGTCTTCCTCTCAGCCCCTTGTCTGTGCCCTTAACTCCTGTACCAACTTCACCACACTCCCTGAGTACTTCAGAGTAACTTAGCTTCTCTAGACTCTAATTGAATTCCATCGCTCTTTCCTTTCAAAAATAAAAACTAAAATCTGAGGGTTTCCTGCCTTTGACCATAATGGAGAAGAGACATCATGTGGAGACTTGGGGTCTCTAAAGGGGGGACCCTGGGTGGGAGTCCCCTCTCCAATCTCAGGAAATAGCTGGCTTCCCATCACGTTTCCTGTAATGTATGTCACAAAGCCCCAGTGCCGTGGGCACAGATTTGCACAAACACTGAAGGAGAGAATTAAGGATGTTTGGGGTGGTGCGTTTGGAGGTGGGAACCTGTAAGGGGAGTGTCTGGCTCCGTTTTTATTTCAGAGAAAACTGTTGTACTGAATAGGCCGTGAGGGATAAATTGATGGGACTGAGGGTGCAATTTACATAACAATTAAACCAGTTTAGTGTATCCTGCAACACTACTAGAACCAGGCCTCTCCTCTAGCGGGTATTTTGTGTTATTAATCTGTTTTATGACCCAGTTTCCCCCAATGGATAATTTCACCTTCATAGTGTCAAGATATATTTATGTCTCAGGCACCCGCAGCAGGAGAAGGTGGACTTAAAAGTTGATGCAGTTGCTTCCTGCACTTTCTTCTTACTCTCTGCCTGGAGAAGGCTGCCTCGCCCAGGCCTTCTGGCTGGGATGTCCTGTTCTTCTGATTTATATGTGAGCCATAGCTTGCCACCAATATGCAGTTTTTTACATATTTTCCAAAGTCTGAGTAAACGTGGAGGGAGAGGTTGCGGTGCACAAGGAACCCACCCCTTGTAGCTGGTGGGGGAAGTGAATTGGAAGAGCCAGCTGGTTCCTTTTCCCAGCCTGGGACCTGCTCAGCTTTCCAGGATTGTTTGGAATGCTCTCTCTGAAGGGCCTGAGTCTTGAACCAAATAAAGTCTTTTTAAAATTGTATCTGGTGCTGATGCTGTGCCACTTTGTTTTGTTTTGGTTTTTATCCAGGGTGGCTGAGGTCTCTAAGAATGAGTCCCTGTTGCTTGGTAAACCCGATCTGGTTGCCAGCTATTATCCCAGCTGCCCTAAGGAAAACTAGAAGCTCCTCCACACAGCCTTTGATCCAGCTTTCCTCTTATCATTGGTTGCTATTTTGGGGGAAATTAACCTGAAGGTAAATCTGAGTAGATCTTGGAAAAAGACCACTCCCTTGGGAAAGGTTGAATTGGTTAAACTCTTAACTTTACCTTAAATTATCTGAAGTCATTTTCTAGGTTTAGTGTGGAATTTTATGTGGCAGAATAAGAACAAAGATGACCAGGTATAACGTCATAAAAACATAGCAGTTTGCCCCAAACTTTAGCTTGTGTCTCCCCAGCCCGTCTGTGGATGTGGGTGGTTGCAGCTGGCCACGAGGCTGTGTCCCACCTTGGGGCAACCCTGTTCCTCTTGGCTCCTCCTTGGTACATCTGCATGGGTAAGGTATAGCAGTCAAATGCTGCTTCTAGAAAGGGGACTAGTGGGACGTTCTGACTCCTGAAAGCCATCATGTGGCTGAAAGCCTGACAGCCATCACACGGCTGTCCATATGCACGCTGGGGAGGGCCCCCCTCACGCCTTGTCCATGTTGTTTTTTGCCTAGAACTAGAGCACTATCCCTACCCTGTCACCTGAGAACCCTGGCTTTGCCATCTGGACCTGGTCAAGCTTTATTTGTTTCCTCCCCCCAGCCCCCTTGTTTTACTAGGTCACAGTGAGACCCTGGCTGTGTCTCCTGGTCCCTGACACTATGCTGCTGAGTTCATTGACCTCCTTGCGTGGATGGAGAGCCCTGTCTTCTATGAGGAACTTTTATTTCTGTTCTTAGAGCCTGTACTAGGCCCAGCACTTAACACAGTGCTTCATAAGTGTTTGTGCTGACCTGGTGTGCCCCTGGTCCATAAACCCCTGTGCATGGTTGGTTTCAGGCGTGTGTGATCTGCTAAAAAAGAGGTATTGGAAGAATTTGACTATGGTCAATTGTGAATTACTTTTGCCACAATAAAGTTTAATTCACATGATAAAAAATGTCGGATTGCATATTACACCGTTGGCTTAAACATGTGCAATTCCACAAAGTAATAATTTCTGACATTGAGTAACCTGCTGTCCTCTCACTGGCTATAATTTCTCATCTGTAAAATGGGCCTAGCAGTCAGTGGTTCCTGGCTTTTAGGAGTGTGATCGAGTGAGTTCACACATAAACTGAGAACACCGTCCAGCATGTTTTATCATGACTATACACATTAGGTGTTAATATTGTTCTGATGCATTAGCATAGAACAACAGGCAAAATAAATGATTTTTTAAAATTAAATTTTGTGTTGGTAAATTAATTCAGCAGTATGTTTATAGTTTTAATTTTATTGTGAGAAACATTTTAATAAAATGCTGTTTCTCCGTTTCCTCATCTGCGGAGTTAGAAGGTTGGAGCTTAAATAGAACCTGTAACTTATTGCTTTGATGCCTTTGACTTTGGCCAACTAACTTACATGCTCAAAGCCTTGGTTCTCATCTGTGAACACTGCAGATTCCTGCTTCCTCTCTGCAATGGTGGGTACCTCCTGGAACATAGCAGAGGCAGCGAGTCCTTCTCCCATTTCTTTTCGATTTGTTCTGGTGGTGGTGGTTACTTGCCATTGGGTTATCGTTCTTGCTCTTGATGGGGATGTGCATCAGTGACTCTTACTGCGTGCTGTACTGGCCACTGTGCCATGTAGGAAGCAGGTCAGAGTGCCAACATGGCGCATGAGGGTGTGATCAAGGCAGCTGTAGTCAGTTCTGCATGAGTGGCTGAGCTGGGTTTAGGCTGTAGTCAGCATTGCTTTTTCTGATAAAACTCAAAGTCTCTTCACAATGCCAAACCTAGGATAGAGTGTGCCCTGGTTCCACTCCAGAGGCCTTGTGCTGGTGGTGTTCTGCTGGGCACTCAGGAGACACAGTGCAGTGAGTTTGGCACAGGCCAGCTCTGGAAAAGCTGGCAGGAAGGCTGATGACGGAGTATCATGGTGGGGTTTCAGTCAGGGAGGCCGGGGGGTTGCAACAAACATGCCCCATGTGGATGGGATTCCTGTAAGAGGAAATAGCAGCTCAGGGGAGGACAGCCCCTTCCACCAAGGGCTTAGCCACTTTTAGGGTCTCTGTCAGTCACACCAGCCCAGGAAGGGGACGGCGCAGGGAGGAGGCACACTGCCTCCAAACTGCTGGCCCAATGGTCAGACATGTTCCCACTGCCATTTGCTCGGTGGGCGCTAGTGGTGTGGGAGGTGTGGTCTAGCTTTGTGCCCCAAAAGCAGAAGAGATGGGTTTTGAGAGCCAAACAGTTTCTCTATCAGGAAAGCCAACCTGGATATCGAGGAAGGATCCTGAGTAAAGGAAGATATGCTGTGGGTTGGCCAGCCGGGGATGGTGGCTCATGCCTTGAATCCTAGCACTCTGGGAGGCTGAGGCTGGAGGATTACCTGAGCTCAGGAGTTTAAGACCGTCCTGAGCAAGAGTGAGACCCTGTCTCTATTAAAAATAGAAAAACTTGACTCGGCTCCTGTGGCTCAGCAAGTAGGGCACCGGCCCCATATACCGAAGGTGGTGGGTTCATACCCCGGCCTTGGCTGAGCTGCAAAACAAAACAAAACAAAAAATAAATAAAAAACTTGGCTCGGTGCCTGTGGCTCAAGTGGCTAAGGTGCCAGCCACATACACCTGAGCTGGCGGGTTTGAATCCAGCCCGGGCCTGCCAAACAACAATGACGGCTGCAACCAAAAAATAGCCAGACATTGTGGCGGTCTCAGCTACTTGGGAGGTTGAAGCAGGAGAATCGCTTGAGCCCAGGAGTTGGAGGTTGCTGTGAGCTGTAATGCTATGGCACTCTACCCAGGGTGACAGCTTGAGGATCTATCTCAAAATAAATAAATAAAAATAGAAAAACTAGCCAGGTATGGGTGGCAGGCACCTGTAGTCCCAGCTACTGGGGAGGTAGAGGCAAGAGGATTGACTGAGGGTGGGAGTCTGAGGTTGCTGTGAGCTCTGATACCATGACACTCCAGGGCAACAGAGTGAGACTCTGTCTGAAAAAAGAAAAAAAAGAGAGAGAGAAAGGGATGTGGAGCTTTCCATGGACCTCAGACATCTTGGCAATTGGCAGGGAGAGAGTGAGACTCATTCGATGGCCATCAGAGAGCTGTCAGAGGCTCCTGGGGTAGGCACAGATGGGATCAAAACTGTGTTTCAGGATCTTAGAACAATATTGACCAAGATGTGTCTCCTTAGCCGGGCATTGTGGCAGGCGCCTGTAGTCCCAGACACTCAGGAGGCTGAGGCAAGAGAATCACCTAAGCCCAGAAGTCGGAGGTTGCTGTGAGCTGTGATGGTGATAAAGTGAGATTCTCTCTCTACCAAAAAAAAAAAAAAAAAAAGATGTGTCTCCTTATATTTATTGTCCCTACCACAGGCCTGGCTGAGGGTGTCACACACTCCCTTATCATTGTTACCCAATTTTTTTTTTTTTTTTTATTGAATCATAGCTGTGTACATTAGTTCAACCATGGGGTACAGTGTGGGGGCTTCACAAATTTTAAGGGGTGGGTAGTGTCACCACATCCAACAGCCCTGGATTACCATGTGGGGCTGGCTCAACCACTGGTCAGCAAGATGGTGCTTACAGGGTCACCAGGTGGCCAATGGCCAGGCTGAGAAGTGCCACAAGATCAGGGAGGAAAAGATCACAGCCACACACTGGTCAGGAAGATGTGGCTGGGCCTGGAGTTGAGAGTGGGGCAGATGTTCTAGGAGAGTTTAGGGAGAGGCCCAGGGAAGTGACGCTGGCTGAGGGAGGAAATGAGAGCAGGGAGGTGAGTCTAAAGCTGGAAGTTCAAATTCTTTGATATTCCGAGGTAGATTATTTGGGCTTATTTTTTATTAGTTCCTTGTTTTTTTATCCATTCCTCTAATCATAGTAGTTTATTTGCCTTTATACCTAAGCGGGGGAGGAGAGTAGAGATGAAATCCAGATACATCCCCTCCCCAGCCCTGTGGTTGCCAGTGTCAGACTCAACACAGAGCGACTCCTGCTTTCTGCCCAGTAATTGACTTGAAACGATTTACTCGAGCATTTGGTCCCTGTCTGCATAAATATGGTTACTTTAAATGGAAATGGGTAAAGGGCAATAAATTGGTATTGATTGCCCGTGGTCTCGTATGATCAAGCTGAGGATTGGCTGTTCCTTGAGTAGGGAGAGTTTGCTGTTCCCTATTGAGTCCCCAGCACCCTGCACCCACCGTCACAGTGATTGCCAAGGGAAAGGAGACACAGGAGTTTCCGTCTGATTATTTACCATCAAGGAATAAACAATTCTAAGAGGACTGGAATCCATTTGTTCTGCTTTACATGCTTCCTTGGAAAAGGCTATTAGTAGCTGCTAAAATCAAAGCACTGTTTTCAGAATGTTGGATTTATTATTGTAATCTTGAAAATGGTCGTGTCTGTATTTGATTTAAACGTACCAGAGATCTGGCTTCTCATTTTATAACTCAGGAGTTTTCTACCTTCTTTTCGTACCAATTTGTTGTTCTCTTGGACAGGTGATACTTGGTTCTGTTTATACTCCAGAGTGTGTCCAAATCCATTTATGATTAAACATTGCTCAAACAGCCAGAGTAAGATTTATTGACACACAGCGGGGTTGATAGGGATGGAGCATGGGGTGTGTGTGTGTGTCATTTCTCTCTGTTCTGTTTATTTCCAGTTGACAAGAGATGACATTTATTTTTAAATTGTGCTCACAGTTCTGTGACTTCTGCAGAACTTTAGACAAGGTTTCATTTTAAAACTACAGCAAGAAAGGGCATGATGACTAGTGCTTCTGAGGGTATGCCCACTCCCCACCCCTTAAGGGGTGATAAACTTCACATCTAGAACACATAGTCAGACACTTTGGGTTCAAGTAATTTATCCAAGTAAATATTTAGCTTATTCCCTCCCTGCCCTATTAATTTGCTACTTACTTGCATTTTGAAATAGTCAACAAAGTTTCTAACTCTGTTCACAGCCTTTACGTCATTTTTAAAGTAATGAAAAGTATCTTTTATGTAATTATTTCAGTACTTTTGTATGTCAGGCCCAAGCTAGGCCCTAGGCTTGAAGAAGGGTCAGGGTTCTTGTCTTTCACCAAGCTGGAGTCGTGGAAAAGCTGAGGCTGAAGAAGGATGAGAGAATAAGCACAGCTGGCACACTGCTTATTCCAGGAAGGCCCGTGAGGGGTCAGCACCCTACACAGATGGATTTTCATAGCTTCTGTCCTTTATTTTGATTTTTTACTAATTTTCAAGTTGTTTTTTTTTTTTTTTAAGTTGTCTGTCTTTGAGCCCTGGAAATGTGCTCTGTGACTCCCGCAACTGTCACCTTCACAGGATAGCTCAAGGAGAAAGTGAGCATCGTCTTTTCATGCTGGTCTTATTTTAGCTTTGCAAGGAAAAGCTTAGATTTAAAGTTATTCTCGTATTCTTTTATAAAAGTGGGGGGTACATTTTTATTTTGTTTTTACAGGCATATTTTATAAAATGTGACTTAAATATTTTCTGAATGGGTGACACATTCCCACAGCTCAAAACTCAGAAGGTACACAGAAACATTTTTTTCCTCTTTCATCCCAATTTTCTTTCTCTTTTATCCCAGATAATGAGTGTCTGAGGTCTGGTACAGGAAGAAAATAAAATCCTATTCTTTTCCCACTCTGAGTTACATTTGTCCAGAGAGAATTGTGTTGAGTGTGTGATTTCAGGAGTTTGTGTAGACATGAAGTATGTACCCAGAGAATCTTGTTGTAGCACTGTTGTGCATCTTTTCCTGGCACAGAAAAAAACCACACCAACAATAATCAGGTTTTACATAGGCATGTAAGGGTAGCTCTTCTGGTCAGATGAGTTTTGTGGCTTTGTCTAGTTCAGACAATATTCAAAGCAAGTATAGATAGAAATGTGATACAGTGCACAGATGTTTTGTTTCGAGGAGAAATCATCATAACGGGTTCAGTTTGAAGTGAAGCTGGTAGGGTTAGGCCTGGGTGTTCTGGGGGCTCAGATGCGGGTGACCCCGGTGCAGGCTCTGGTGGGACCGCTGCACAGATAGCCACATCATCCACACACATGGCTGGCCCCAGCCTTCCTCTGTGACAGTGGTTGGCTAGGACTGGGCTTCTGTTGGCCAGAAGCAGAAGCTGAAAGCCTGACCTTGGAGAAGCCTGCACTTATCAACAGTCAGCTTTTGACTTGCGCAGAGCCAAGTTTAGAATGAATGAATAGGATATTTTGAAATGCTCTGGTGTTGTGAAATACAGAACTTTGTGAGTTCTTGTGGCCGTCCGCTTTGTTCCTTGCTGTGTGACTCACTGGCAGGAATTAGGTCTTGCTAAGTCACTCTGTGGCTAGCGTTGTTAAATTGGGTGTCATTGACCAAACGTGGTCATGTCTGTAGCTGGTTCTTTGGATATAAGGAAATGAGGGAAAACAAAACATGGGAACAATCCTATCACAGGATGGGAGTTGCCACACCACAGCATCAGCCTGAAGCATCAATCCCGAGTATCTGCATCTGAACCCAAAGGTCAGAATTGTAGGCTGGCAGAGCAGGCGCCTCTAGGAGGGAGGGACATCTGACAAGGGGACATCTGACATCCTGGCACATGGAGGAGCTGTACAGGTAAGTATGCACCAGGATGCTAACCCTAACCCGCACTGCCTGCTCGGGATGGAGGGGGCCTCCTGCCTATGGCCTGGGTGGGCGGGGCTGGGCCTGGGTCCTTTTTGTCCGAGGCCCAGCCAGGCTCAGAGCACTATGAGGCATGGCAGTGCTGTGTGGAGGTGCTACCATTTGCCCTGCACCTACTGAGGAATATTTTAGTTTTCCCATTTTGGGGCACATTACAAATGAAACTGCCATGTTTTGAGCACACATAAGTTTCATTTCTCTGGAATAAACACCCAGTAGTGCAATCATTAATTCCCATTATCAGCATATGTTTAGTTTTTTAAAGAAACTGCTGAACTAGCTCTTTCAAATTTTATATTCACTCCACCAGTGTGTAAGAAATCCAGCTTCTCCATGTCCTGGCCAGCACCTGGTGCTGAGTTTTCTATTTTGGCCATTGTGGCAGGCATTTGACATATCTTAACTCGGCCAGTGATACTGTACCTCTCTTCACAAGCTTATTTGCCATCTTAGATCCTCCTTAGTGAAAAATCTCTCCAAGTGTTTTATCCATTTCCTAATTGAATTGTTTATTTTTTTACTAATGAGTTTTGAGAGTTCATTTCACACACACCCATATATATATATATATGTCTTTTATTCAATATGTGGGTTGCTAATCTTTTCTCTCTGTAACTTATCTTTTTATATTTGTAATAGGTCCTTTTGTAAACCAAGAGTTTTAAATTTTGATGAGGTCTGATTTGTTGAGGTTATTTTGTTGTTGTTTGTTTGTTTGTTTTTTAAGATAGGGTCTTACACTGTTGCCTAGGCTGGAGTGCCGTGGTGCCATAACAGTTCACTGCAACCTCAGAACTCAAACTCCTGAGCTCAAATGATCCTCTAGGCTCAGCCTCCTGAGTAGATGGAACCACAGCATTCACCAGCACACCTAGATAATTTTTCTAGTTTTCTATTTTTTGCAGAGACAGGGGTCTCACTGTTCCCCAGGCTGGTCTCAAACTCCTATCCTCAAGTGATCTTCCTGCCTAAGCCTCCTAAAGGCTAGTTTTTTGTCTTTTATGGATTATGTTTTTGGTGTTATATCCAAGAACTCTTTTCCCAGCCCTAGTTCCTAAAAGCTTTTTTGATTTTTGAATTGCTTTTCCTTACAGATTTCCCTCTGGCTGGTTTTTCTGTAGGTTTTAAAAGTTTGCCATGGATTTCTTTGGGCCTGTATGGAGTTTATTCATCTTCTTGAATCTGTATGTTTATCTTTTTGCTGAATTTGGAAAATTTTCAGCCATTATTGTTTTGAATACTCTTTACTTCACCCACTTTCTGTTCTCCTTCTGGGATTTTGATGACATGAACATTACATCTTTTGTAACTGCCCACTGTGTCCTTGAGACTCTTAATAATTTATTTTTAGTATCTTTTTCTCTGTGGTTCAGGTTGGGTAATTTTTACTCTTTTAGCTTCAGGCGCACCGATTGCTTCCTCTGCTCCTTTCATCCCGCTTGAACCCATTCATTGAGGTGTATTTCAGTTGTCATATTTCTCATTTCCAGCCTCCTTTCCTCAGTGCCTTGTTGGGGATGGGCGGCCTCCACCGGGGCTTTCTGGCGCCTTGAACACTGGCCAGAGCCAGGCCTGGGAAGCTCCAGCCCCAGCCTCTTCCTCCCCAACTGCCAGATTCTTTATAGCATTTGGCAGACGTGAAAAAGCTTTGTGAGCTGTGTGCATAGCCTCCTGTTTCCATAAGGCTGTTTATCCTTCAGTCCAGTTCTGTAGTTTTTCTCTGTGCAGGTCTTGCATGCCTCTTGCTGTTTTGCTTTACAGTCGTCACTGCCACTGTTACGAGTTTTCCACTGAATTAATGTCGTCCTCCATGCATACCCACGCCCTTCTCGTCACCTTGAAGGGGGTCACCTGTCCAATCTGCGCACAGGGTTTGCTGTGAAGCAGGTCAGATTTGACCTGGGGTCTCAGCCTCATGGAGGCCTGGTCTTGTGTGTTGTGGTTAAAGTGGGCCCTGATGGGTGGAAAACCCCGCTGGGATTTCCCTGCTGGGCACCTGAGAATGGTGTAACCCCTGCGATGCCCTGGTGAGGAGGTTGCTCCCTGCAATGTCCAGGCATATTCTTTGTGGGTACACAGTGGCTCAATAAAATGACCTGAATCCTAATCTTGAGCTGTTGGCTGTCATTAACCTAAATTATATACTCTTTTTTTTAAACTTTGAGAATGACTCTGACCCTTCACCAGGGGGGACATGTGGATGGCAGTGTAAGATGCAGTTTTGCTTTCCATTTTATTTCACCCAGTGTAGGTGCACCCCTGTGTGTGGGCAATGTCCTGGGGGAGGGCAAGTCATGGGGCCTGGCAGGTAGAGGGGACACTTGATGTGGGCACACAGGTGGGGAGGAGAACGTGGAGCCTGCCGTGGGTGGGTTCAGACCCACAGAGAAGACAGAACAGGAGAGAGGAGGGAGTAAGGTGGCCTCAGGGAGGCAGGTGGACCCCCTGGCAGGGCTGGAAGTTTGCATTTTCTTCTAAAAGTGGTAGACAGTGTCTAAGCCGAGGAAAGACCTAATTTGGCCTGGGGTTTCACAGGGGTGGGAGAAGGCCTGGGAGTGGATGCCCAGAGCTCCGGGGCCTCGTCTGTACCTGTCCCTTCCCCCTTGTGGGCCTTTAGGGCAAGGGTACAGTCTCAGGTACTAGAGAAAGTGGGGAGACATTAAAACCTTTACCGGTTTATTTTTAATCTCTTTTTGAGAGTGCATCTCTCATGGTTTATAGTGTGCATATAAGTTGAATATATCACATACATTAATTTGTAAATAAATGAACAGTGCACCTACCTTGTGCCCAGGGTGCCAAGAGGCTGCCAGGCAGCAGGTCAGGAGAGCTGGGCGGTGGTGACCACGAGGCAGCCCAGCAACTGATGAACGTGTGGCCCTTCGTGGGATGCAATAGGTTTCAAATTTTTAACAAGAAAAAAAGCCTTTAAGTACTTAAGTGTTCCTGGAATTAGTCCTTAAAAGAAAAAAAACAAAATACCCTGGCTCCCCACTGCCTGGGCCAGTGGCCACATCCCGTAGGTGATTGTCATTCTGTGATGTGAGCTGGGTCCCAACTGTCTGTCTTCTCACCCTTGGGGCGTGGCTGCAGCTGAGCTGCCTAAAGTTGCTGAGTTTAAAGGGCCTGGTGGCCCGAACTCAGCTCAGCTGTTTCCTATGTGGGAAACAATGATTGGATAATTCCTGAGGGTTTTAGAGAAGGAACATGGGAAAATAGTGAAACAAGTAAAAACTAAGTAAAATGAGAAATGGCCATGCTGTTTTCACTTCAGTTTGTGAGTTTTACTTTTCAAAATTAGATTTATGAGGTTGGACAATTAAGTTCTCGAACTTATCCTAGAAAAAGTGCTGTTAACCTCATTGCTAAATATCACTCTTATCCCCAGATGGCCAGGGGGAGTACTCTGAAGGTGACCATAATGCTATTCAGTAATGAAAGATGTGGCACTTTTCCTAGGATGAGTTCTTGAACTTAATTGTCAGACATCGTAAACATAAATGTGTTTCTGTGTCCTGTGGATACGTGTGCAGCATGGCCTCCTCCTGGGGAAGGCGTGACAGGGCCCTGCAGGCATCCAGTGTGACGTGCTTGCAGGGAGAGGGGACTTTGGTTAGGCCTCTGGGTTTGGGTGTGTCCTACGCTGATTTAGTGCAGGAGAGAACAGGATTAGTAAGTACTGGATTTAGCTTTCTCGCCGCTCAACATAAATGCCAGCGCAGTGAAGCAGCTTTGCTTCCTCTGTCCTAAGCATCTCCGCTTCAGAGACACTGCCTGCCCTCGTTACTTAAAATCTCTTTATCTAGAAGTTCTCCAATGTTGTGTTCGATTCTCATTTTAGCCTCTTATGTACTTTGGCAGTAATTCCTCAGCTAGAAAAATGTTCTTCTGGGAATAGGTTTTCCCTGAGATCTTAGCTAGAGGATGTCAACAGCTGAATGGTGATGGTGGCGGTACCCAGTGATTGCAGCATACCCAGCGTCCAAGACAGCCACAAGTGCACATTGGCTGCACACCCTCACACATCACGGGCACGCATGCAGTTTCCAGTGTTTTTTCAGAAACATGCTTCTTCTGAGGTAGAGCAGGGAGGTGACATGAGACCTATCTCAGGTGCTCGTCTGTCTGCTCAAGGACAGCCGACTACCTGGCCTGGCTCTGGGGTTCCTCCCTGTGCTGCCTTAGGCACAGGCCGTGACCCCCAGTGCTCTGCTGTGCCTCTTCTTCTTTTCTGCTCCTCTGGTTTGGGGTCCACCTTCCAAAGGTTGTTCCGGCGTGACCCATGGGCACAGACTGAGTGGTCAGGCGCATGGCAGGCTCTGTGTGAAGAACCCCCCCCCCCAATGGAATGGTCAAAGCAGGTACCCTCAGACCTTGAGAGCTGGATAAGAGGCAGTTCTGGGTTCAGTTCCCAAGTCTGCCACGTATCAGTTTCATGGTCCTGAACAGAAATCTTTGTGCCCCTAAACCTTGTGGAGCTGCTGATGAGGGGGCCTCCCCTGTTCAGTAAGCAGGATAGAGCTGTGAGGTGGTCAGGGCAGATATGTGTCCACAGTCACCGAGGATGTGGGTGGGCTCCCGAGGCAGTTTGTAGGGCCCTCTTGCCAAGCCAGCAGGTTTGCCTTACTCCTGAAGGACAGATGCAGCTTGGCCCCAGCGTGACAAACAGTAGTAGAAGAAACACAGTCTAAAAAAAGTTGGCTTACTTTGTCTTCTCAAAGCTGTTTTTGTTTTCGGTTTTTTTTGGGGGGGGGGGTTCCAGCTGACTAACTTTGCATTCTTCATTCAAGGACCATCTTTGAATAATCTTGCTGAGTTACAAGCATACTAAAAATAGCAGAGGAAGTCCTTGCACTGCACTGTGCAGGTCTGGCTGTCCCTGTGCCTCTCAGTGGACCCACTGCTGCTCCTTTTGCAAACACGGTTCCCTGTTGCCATGGCAGTGTCACCCCTGGCACAGGACAAAGCACAAAGACTTGCAGAAATGCAGGGCACTTTCTCTTTCTTCTGCTGTTTCAACCAGATGCTATTCAAAATAATTACCATCAATTTTTGAAAACTTAAAATGACCTTGCATTTTCTGCTTTTTATTTTGTGCGGGGCTTTTGGGTATTTTGATTTCTTAATTTGTGTGAGTGAAAATGATAATGATGTTACAAAAGAAGCTCTTGGTGTGCTGAGCTGCTGGGTACCAGACAGTGCCTAAAACACCACTCCCTTCTGACTTGATTCCGTGGATCATCCAGAGTTTTGTGGGGATTTTTCCTTTTTTTTTTAATTCTGAAGCTCCTTTTGTGTATTTTAAAATTATTTTCTAAAAATTCAGAATACTACAGATGTGCAAATGTTTTGATTACATGGATTGCTTTTGTGCAGTTTGAGTCAAAATTGTTAAGTATGCCCCCATCACCCAGAAAGTGTGAATTTCAGTGTGAATTTACTCCTCCCCTCCCACCTGCTTGAATTCCATTGAGTTTTGCTTCCATGTGTGCACATGAGAGTCAATGGATAGTTCAAATTTATAGTGAGTACATGAGGTATTTGTTTTTCCATTCTTGTGATACTTCACTTAGAAGAATGATCCTCATTACCATCCAGGTTTTTACCCACCCCGCAGCCCCTCCTTTTTACTGAGGACAGCTGTCTCCCTGGCCTGGCAAACCCTGAACAGCACTGCATGGTATACATTGACTGCATTTATTAATCCACTCATGTATTGATGGGCACTTGGGTCTACATCTTTGTGACTGAATTATTCTGCAATAGTCAAGTGCAAGTGTCTTTTTGATAAAATAGCTTTTTTTCTTTGTGTAACTACCCAATAGTGGAATTCCTGGAGCAAATGGTAGGTCTGCTTTTGGTTCTTTGAGGTATCTTCATACGGCTTTCTGTGAGGTAATAGCTTGCAGTCCTTAAGAATTCCTTTCTCTCTGCATCCACACCAGCATCTGTTGTTTTAGGAGTTTTTGATAAGAGCCGTTCTCACTGGAGTTAGGTGATCTCTCATTGTGCTTTGATTTACATTTTCATGATGAGTAGAAACATTGAGCCTTTTTTTTCATGTTTATTGGCTATTTAGTTGGTCTTCTTTTGCCACTTTTGCCATTTTCGCCTTCTGAAAGAAGGCAGCCATTGTTGTGTCTTTTGCCATTTTTTTTTAATGGGGTTGTTTGATCTTTTTCTTGCTGATTTGCTTGAGTTCTTTGCAGATTTTATTTATCAGCCCTTTATCAGATGTAGAACATGCAGATATTTTCTCTCATTCTGTGGGTTGTCTGTTTGCTGTATTGATTGTTTCCTTGGCTGTGTAGAAGCTTTTTAATGTATCAAGTCCTATTTTTTTTTTTTTTAAGACAGAGCCTCAAGCTGTCACCCTGGATAGAGTGCCATAGCATCACAGCTCACAGCAACCTCCAATTCCTGGGCTCAAGCGAGTCTCCTGCCTCCACCTCCCAAGTAGCTGGAACTACAGGCGCCCGCCACAACACCCAGCCAGTTTTTGGTTGCAGCCATCATTGTTGTTTGGCAGGCCTGGGCTGGATTCGAACCCGCCAGCTCAGGTGTACGTGGCTGGCGCCTTAGCCGCTTGAGCCACAGGCACCGAGCCCTCAAGTCCTATTTATTAATTTTTGTTGTTGCTTTGATTACCGTTG
>CAUYON010183288.1:0-13737 GCA_963573935.1 Arctocebus calabarensis | reverse complement strand
AGTATGGACATTTTAACAATATTGATTCTTCCCAACCATGAGCATGGTATGTTTTTCCATTTGTTAACATTTTCAGCGATTTCTTTTCTTAGAGTTTCATAGTTCTGTTTATAGAGATCTTTCACTTCCTTTGTTAGGTAGACTCCCAAATATTTCATCTTCTTTGGTGCTACTGTAAAAGGAATGGAGTCTTTGACTATTTTTTCGGCTTGATTGTTGTTAGCGTAAATACTGAACTTTTTGACCTGATTTTTGAGAAAACATCAAACCCCAAATGTTCAGTTTGAGGTGCATAGAAATGTAAACAAAGAAGTCCTTTTGATCTCATTTCCTATTTCTCAATGCCATTTGCTTTCTTTAATTTCACAAGTAGAGCACAGGCGAGAGGCCTGGACCTGACACAGAATACGAATTGTCAAAACTGTCTGGCTAACTATTCTGACATCTGGGCGTCGATTTTATATGTATGTGTATAGATGTTTTAACAATAAGCAGAATGTGACCCTCAAGCCCTCGTTGATCCCTACGGCAGCCACATTCCTTATTACCCTGCTGTGTTTGTTAGTCTAAAAATCTCTCTCTTGGGGTGGTGCCTGTGGCTTAAAGGAGTAGGGCGCTGGCCCCATAAACTGGAGGTGGTGGGTTCAAATCCAGACCCAGACAAAAAAACTGCAAAAAAAAAAAAAAAAAAAAGTCTCTCTCTTTGGTCAACAGAGAATGTGCCAACCTGTGCCACTTGGAAAACCAATGAAAGTGGTGCAGCTCCCCATTTTGCACCTGCACAGAACTGGTCTTATGTATAATTCAGAAAGGACATACATTCTCATCTTCCCTCTCACAGGAGCTTTTCCCTAAGGCACGCCAGGCCCCAGCCCTGCCCTTCACCTTAACTCCATCAAGGAACATCATTTTGCCTATTGGTCTTCAAGACCCCTCCACTGTGACAGTCCAGCTAGGTTTATTATCCACACTGACATACATCACTCAATGGGTTTGCTTGTGTGTGTGTTTTTGTTTTGTTTCTGGACCATCCCTCCAAACAAAACTTACTTGCCCTGGCTCCCATCCCCTTCCGTCTCCCCATTGAGGTAACTGACCTATCCGGGTATTTAGATAAAGATTCATTTACACAAAGTTCTTAATGGCCTGTGATGATTGAGTGGGTCACCTCTCCTGCAGTCACGGAACCTAGGAGAGCAGGTAATCATCAGTTTTAATGACAGATTTTTCAAGTCCTTCTGTAGATGAGGAATAGGCAAACTTTTCTTATAAAGGATCAAATTGTAAATATCATAGTTTTTACAGACTATACCGTGTCTTTTGCTGGAATCAGCCATGGTAGCTGGAAGGCAACCACAAACAGCACACAACACAATGAGCACCTAGGTGTGTTCCAGTAAGACGTTATGTACAAAAACGTAAGAGTGGATTGGGTTTGACCTGGAGGCCACAGTTTGGTGACACTGTCCAGATTTCGAGACTAATCAAATAAATTAAGGGGTGTGGAGTAAGGATACCTCCCAATCCCCGTGGCTCCTTACCCCAGAGAAGTAACTATTCTCTCAGGAGAAATTGCTTCTGAATAACGAGGACATGCACAGACCCAGCCAGTAGTTTTCAGCAGTGATTATTTGGGTCACCTGGAAGACACCACCTGCCCAGTGTTCTTTACACAATTTGCTCTCTGCCTTCTGACACTTTTCTATTTCACTCTTGTAATAAAACAGAGTCAAAGAAGTAGAATTTCTCTTTCTATAAGAGTAAGATTTTCTTTTAATGAGAACAGCCAATCAAGCTCGCTCCTTGCCTTGGTCATTAGGAAATTCACAGAAAAGTTCTGTGCTACATTGCTGTAGCTTTCCTCAGCCACAATAACATTCTCTTCTTTTCCCTTTGACCTGAACTCTTTTCCTTAATCTGATGTTAATGGTTCAGTGACAGTCACTGTACTCATCTCTAAATCTTTGGAAAGTTGTAAAATATAGAATACAGGCCAAAGAGAAGTATTCGAGAAACATTTTGGGCGAAAGAATGGTGGTATTCCTTCCTGGTGAAACTGGAGCCACCTCATAAACCAGGTAAACCAAACATATGCTTCAGACTAGGATGTTCGGTCATATTGCAAGGTCGAAAACATTTCCCCACAATTATTCAGACAGACAAAACAGTCTGTCGGTCTAGACGCCTTATGGAAGGTGTATCACATTATATGTTGGTAAATGATCTAACCGTGGCCACTCCTCGCAGCCAGTGATGGATCCCATCTGACCTCCACGGGGCAGCCTGACAGGCAGGGATGGGGATCTGTTGGGAGCATCCCTGGAGCATCCCACCTGCAGACGGGACACGCAGGCTTGCTGCTCCCTGGGATCGCAGGATAAATCCCGAGCAGATTCTGATGCCAGCCAATGCATGGGAGAGGACAAGGAGGGGAGGGGAGGGGCCATCACAGCATCAGGACCCATCGCTGAGTGTCTGAACGATGCAGCTGGCACAGGGCCACCCCATTGTTTTGCTCTGCGTGCGTGGGGTCCCATTTTGTGTACTCTTGATCTGACTTTGACATTTGAAGACTATAAATCACTGCAGGCCCTGATGCTGCACATCCTTTTCTTACTGCATTACATGAGAGCCGCTCAGATGACCTCTATGCAGGTTGTGCGTGAAAGCACAGGGCAGCTTTCCAGCTTGACAAGCAGCTAAGACTCACATTCTTGGCCCCTGGAAAAGGTTACTAGAAAATTGCCAGAAGTATCAGAATTCTTTTCAAAATGTTTATTGTTTTAAGTGATACAGTAATCGCACATATCTACGGGCTACATGGTGACGTGTCCATACTCACACGTTCATGGTGTCTGCGCTGACACATGGGCACATGCTGGGCAGGTCAGGGGAATTAACACTTCCACAATCTCCAACAGGTGTCTTTGTTGAATACTAAATGCTCTCAACATAAAGAAAGGGCACAGTTTGGAAATGATGGGGCTTTGCAGCTCTAAATTACCTCCATGACAGGCTGGGAGAGAGACTCAGAAGATCAGTAACTAGAGGGTACCTAGCATGGCCTCTGTCCACGACATGGTCAGGGATTCTATTGCTATGTAGTTGAGAATCCCTAAACCTTAACCTCTCCCCCCCAAAAAATAAAACAAAGCCCAGTGGGCAGTAGAGAGATATTTCTGAAGTGGGCGAATGCTCTCACTCCCCAGTAAGTCACCTTGTACAAGTACTTGGCTCCTGTCCTGAGCTTCTAATGTCTTCAGATCACTCCAAGTGAATCCTCAGGGCTTTCAAACCTACTCTTTTCGAATGACTCATGTCCCTTCTCAGAACCCTCTGCTAACATATGAGGCTCTTCCATGCAGACATTTTGTGGTCCTAAAGAAGCTCCTGCTTGGCCAAAAGACAGGTCTGTGAAGTTCTTTAAGAAACAGTAATACCAGGGCCAATGAGGCAATAATCAGGCCTTTCAGACACCCTTAGTATCACTGAAACCCGGCCACAATACCCAGGATCTACCGTAAAGCCATAATGACAGTTCTGGGTCTTTGCAGCTGGTGTCAGCACTCCCAGCCGGTGAGCAGAGGAAATGATAAGGTTTGCATGAAACGTAGTGTCGCTAAAACATGGGGCATAGAATATATTATCCCAAATCTGTTATTTTTTGTTTTAATATGATACAGACAAATTGAACACAGTTAAGCAAAGCCTGGATTGCATTATGATGAATAGATGCTCCATTCCCATGAGGCTTTGAATATATAAATGATATAGCCTGAAAAACACCTATATTATTATTTTTTCAACCCCAGAGGGTTTGAAAAAAACAGGCTAAGGACCCTGCTCATGCAGAACTCTCCATTAGGACATATTTGGTGATGATGTCAATGCAATAGACCTGAGTTTCTCGAAAGGAAGTTGGTGCCATAAGAGGAGCCTGGCAGAGCCATCAGGTGAAGCGCCGACAGTGTAGTTCTGATGTATTGTGTCAGGCTGGGCTTATCCTCAGATCAAAAGAGCCATCAATCTTCCCGGATCTATACAGATCCATCCTGGGTCAGAGGAATAATCAATAACCCTTAGTTCTCACTTCAAGAAAACAAAGGAGCGGGTTGGTTTGTGTACCTTTCAGATTGTGTCTTGATTAGGGATCATTAGTGACCATCGTGGAATGAAGCTTTGTGAGTTTCGGGCACTCAGGTTTCCTTCCAGGACACTGATTGTCACCCACAGGCAAAACCCACTCACTGGGTGGAGAAACTCCCAGTGAGCAGAGGGCACACGCATGAGGGCCGCAACCACAGGAGAGTGAAAAAACTACGGAGGATTGCAGAGGAAGGGACATTAGAGATACTTTAGACCAAACCCCATATTTTATAGATAACAAAATTGAGTCTCAGCAAGGGCAGCAACCTGTTCAAGGTCATTTAGCTGGATAAAGACAGGATAAGCTAGAGATTTTTGAATATAGCTACTGGCCTGCCATGGCGGCTGTTAGGATTCACTCCCATGTGTTGGAGTTTTGTATCTCCTTCGCCAACTGTTTTGTTTCTTAGCAAGCCGTGGCATGTGATGGAATGACAACCAGCCTTCAAGTCACACAGGCTTGAGTTTGAAGCCTAGTCCTGCCATGACTGAGCTGAATAATTTTTGGAGAATTACTTCTATCCAAGGGCCTACCTCCTCACGGCTGCACAAAGGGTAATAACACCTGCTTCTTAAGGTTTTTAGAGAATTAAGTAGAAATAACACATAAAACTGTCTATCATGACATGCAGCACACAGTAGGTGTTCTGCCCTCTCATTCTCTTTCCTCAACTTCATTACAAATCGGTTCAAGAATCTGGTACTTTGGAGACATGGATAACAGAATCTCTGTTTGTGGGAAATGCTGTACAGATGATGACAGCAAGGCAGACAGATGTCCACATCTGAAAACTGAGCGGCCATGCCTGTAAATAACTGTGTGCCTATGTGTTACACTTGGTCGATACATCATACAGGCAAGTGCTGTTTGTTCACCAACAGAACAATGGCAAAGTTAAGGACTAAGTCGTAGTTTTTATCCATACGTCAATCTGGAGAAGCAACAACCCACTTATCTCAGATAATGAAACACACGCCTTATGAGCACCACCAGAAACAAAATAAAGCAACTATTGCCCAGAACTGCTGTAGTGTAGCCGAACCCCACTGAAGCGAAATAGCATAAAATGACAGTGTTCTTCGGAATAACATCCTGAGATCAGTTTTTTGAACGAATGGTGTTATAGCTACTTTCTTCATACTGAAATAGGAGGGCTGGTGCATGGGTTCACACCTACAATCCCAGCACTCTGGGAGGCCAAGACAGATGGATCACTTGAGCTCAGGAGTTCGAGAGCAGCCTGAGCCAGAGTGAGACCCTGTCTCTACTAAAAATAGAAAAATGAGCCAGACATCATGGTGGGTACCTATTTGAGAGGCTGAGAGGCAAGAGGATCTCTTGAGCCCAAGACTTTGAGGCTGCTGTGAGCTATGATGATACCACAGCACTCAACCCAGGGCCATGAAGGGAGACTCTGTCTCACAAAATAAAAAGAAAAGAAAAGAAAAAGAAAAAGGAGTGTACAGGTTATACCAAAACGAAGTGAGCTGGCCAGAGGTCAGAAAGCAGCTCCAAGTAGTTTGTGTTTGCACTTTTCCCTTCCGCTGTATTTCCCTGCATCCTGGTCCCCCACCCCCAGTGAGGATGCAGCAGGGTCAGCTAGTCACTAGGGGATGAGGAAAGACCCAAACAGGCCTGTACTGATTCCCAGCTCATGGTGACCAGGTCACCAGCCCTAACGGTGTTCTCTCCTGCCTGCACTTGCCATAAGTGGCATCTACGGCTACTCGGTTTACTCCCAGCACATTTTCTCCAGCCTGTGGGTCCTCCTCCTGGCCTCACTCCCACCCACTAGACTCTGGTTTTCCAAGTTTTCCTCCTGCTTGGGCACTCAGGCCCAGGTCTCCAGGGCTCTCCAATAGTGCAACTAGATAGGCCACTTCCCTTTGATTTCCTTTCCTCTGGGAAACAGTGCCTTGGTGGGGCCTCACGCAGCGTGCCCGGCTACCCCTCTCCGTTATTTGGGTCCAGCCTAGAATCCCTCCTGCTAAAGTTTTTTCTGCTCTTTCTCACTGCTCCATCAAGTGCTGCATTTGGCGTCAATATCCCCTTTTGAACTGAACTAATTTCAGCCACACATGCCCTGTTTTCATTGAGACACACACAAAAATAAATTATGTCATTGCTTGCAAGTAATGGGAAAAGAATGCAGCCATACGTGATAAGCACTCGACTGGGAGTGACAGTGCTCAGGAATTGACCTCTTCCTACTTTGCTTGGCTATTCTGCCATCCTTCCCCTGCTGAGTCAGCCCCTTACAGATGACGAGCTGAGCTCTCAGAATTAACCCATGTCCCTATGTCACACAGATAGAAAGGAGAGACCACACTTGAACCCAGCTCTAAGTGGCTGCAGAGCCCAAGCTGCATGGTCTAGGCAGCCCAGTTTGAAAAAAAAAAAATTGGACCCTTGAGGATCAAGGTTAAGCTGGGCAGTTCTTCATTGTGGGGAATTTGAATCTGGGTGAGATGAGGGATTGAGGAGGCTGGGGAATTGGGCTAAAGAAAAGAGTATTTAAAACAGAAAAATGGGTAACCACCTCTGAGTGCTTCAAGGTGGGAACTGCCTTAGCAGCCTTAGCTTGGTTCTCCAGGATATTTTGGACAAAATAAGGTGAAAAGGGAAACAGACACACTGCAAGAAGATTTCTGTGCAAAACTATGCAAAAGGCAGAACAGAGAATCTAGAGAGATCCTCGTCACAAGACTGACTTTAAGCAGAGGCTTTGCAAACTACTTAGTGACACCGTTAGAAGACAGCTGACAGCTAGGGTGTTGAACACAAATGACAGCTGGGGTGGTTGAGTGGCTACGATTTTCCAGGTATTCTTCTGGACACTTTCCAAGTATTATCTCAATTAATCTTCCCAAGGACATCCTGAGGTGGGAACTACTTGCTTTTTCAAGGTAAGAAAACTGACAGGGGTTAAGAAATTTGCTTAAGATTATACAGTTAATTGAGAAGAGCCTGGATGTGAACCCAGGTAGTGAGACACCAGAAACCAACCCTTTACCCAAAAGACTTACAATGGCTTCTGCTAAACTTCGAGACGACATGAAAACTTCGATCCCTTTCATGATGGTATTTCCCTAGATTAGAGACAATAACTTCTCCACCTCCCCACCTCACAAATATTGTCCATTGGCCATCAGGTAGTGACACTGTGGTTTTCTTTCTTTACCATGTCAATGTATAACACAGTAAAATGAACAATACCCGAGAATGATGAGGACTGTCTATTAAAAGGGAACAAATTAAAGCTAGATGACACATCTTTGCAAACACCTCTGCAATGCACATGACAGTCCTCTGATACTTAAGGACATATTCAAAGAAAATGGCACTTTGAACTCCAAATTTATTTGCACTGAAGTAGCGAAGTATCACATGCCCTTGCATCTATTTCATGGGAGATTTAGAGCTTGGTTTTGACAGCTAGTTCTAATGATAAAAAGGTTTTAAATGTAAGGTATTACAGCGTTCCAATCAGTGCCTAATCAGGGTTATGCTTTTCAAATTATATTGTGTCTGCTTTCACCTCCTGCCTATTATCTGCAATAAAAACAGAAGTGCTTAAGAAAATCCTTGATCTGTGCACATATATTTTTAATATTAATATGTCAGGCCAGTGGCAATAAGGATATTAGGGAAATGATGGAATTTTCCCCCAGCTGGACATGTTAATTGAGAAGCCAAGTTTTGGAGGCAAAGTTCACATTTGTGCAGATGGCTGGACACTGCCGGGTGGGGGTGAGGTCAGTGTCAACCTCAATTCTAGCTCTAATGGCTTGAGTCTCGGCTTTCTACGCGTCAGCTGGTCCCTCTGGGCTGTGTAGGTTGGGGAAGTCTGTCTCTCCATTTTTTTCTGCCCTTGACTCTGGGGTAGTAATTTCTCTTGAAATGTCAATGTGTCTTCCTTTTACAAAAAAAAAAAAAGAAAGAAAGAAAAAAAGGGAAGCAGAGGCAAGAGGAAAAGTTTGCCTTTTTCACTGGAGGAAATACATATTATAGCTCACCCTCCCCTCTCTTCCTTCCCACTATCAAAAATAAAAAGAGTAGCCACCTTATTGGGGCAGTGGTAAATGTTAGAATCATCTCAAAGGAAGGAGTTGATCTCTGCTGGACCCAGGATAGTGGCTAGCCCAAGGCATACTTGCTTTTTTAATATAGTTAACTTTAAAATGTATCCACATCGATGGCCAATTTTCCACCTTCCACTTACTGCCTTTAATGTGATTTGTGTATCACTACCCGCCCTTCGAATGTGGCAGTGTGGTACTAGAAGCCTGTAATGGTTTCAGTTTCCTAAGTGATATAATTATTTATTATCTCTAATTAAAATTCAGAGTTTGGCTTTCAGCGTGAGTCTGGATGTGAAGCCCATTTTAATGAAAAGAGCAACTGTGAGCTCTACATTTCTTTATGAAGGAGATAACTTATATAATCACTGGTAACCTTTTTCAAGAATATTATCTCACTATTTATAAAACAATGCCTCCTTTACTTCAGAAATTTTCATTTGCATATGAAAAAGATGTATTTATTGATGCTTTTGACTGATGCACATTTTTCATTCAGGAATGCTCTTTTCAAACCATTCCTATACCTTTGAATTTCTCTTTGAAAACTCTATGCTACAATCCTTTAAAAGATTTTCATATATATCTCCGCATACTCATATACATAAGTAGCCTTTAAGCCAGTTTCGATTGTTGGCTTCTTCTTAATAATTTCTAATTTGTAAATTCAGAACCCACTCTTATGCTTCTGAAGCCACTTGTACCAGACAAGGACTCCACGTTCTCCCTTCCCTACATAACTCTGCATCTCAAATCCTTTTCTTCAGGAGAAGAAATCACATTTGTGTCTAACCACGTTAACTGTTAGCTAAAGATATTTCAGGTCCCAAGTACAGAATAGGTAGCAGACAATTTCATTTAATTCACAGCATTTTTTTTTTTTAAGCAGCTTGAGTCATTTCACTACTAGACACATTTGGGGGAAGAGGAATCTTTTGATGAGGTTGAAGTTGCTCCTGCCCTGTTTCTCCTGGAGGCCGATAAGGAGGGTTGAAGAACAAGTGGGTTGCAGCGTCAGCATCTGATTCACCATGTCCCGCTCCAGGATTTGCCGGACATCAGATCACAGTGAATCACTAGATGAAACGGGCTCCGTGGTTTAACTGCCACCTGCAACAAAAGGAAATACATGGAAATGATTTTTTCTTGCCTGTTTTTCTCTACTTGGTGACTCCTCCAATAATTTCCACATCAATGTTAAGTTCTTTCGTTTTAAATTTTAATGCAAAACTCAGGAACTTAGGTTGAGCTTCAGAAATAAATGGAGTGCGTTGAAACTGTTTTCCCAGACTGTCCTTAAAATTTATCAGAAAACCATTTTCAACTGTGCCATCTAATCAAATCCACATGGTTCTCTTTGTAATTAGGCAAGTTAACTTATTTGGCATTTATGTTTTATGCATGAGAACTCCTAGCTTTCAGATGACTTCATTTTGGGCCAAGTCATTCAGAAGCAGAAAGATCCACATAACATCTTTATCCAGGGTGTGTTAGACAATATTTTTGCCAGAAGAGGAAACATATGCATGCCCCAAATATCTGTCAAATTAATCAAACCCAAGATATTGTATTTCTATGAGTTTTGATCAAGAAAACTCCATTTGTTTTTCTACAGACCTTAACACAAAAATAGTCTGGACAGATACTTAATCATATATGGTTTACACTGGGTAAGAAAAATGTATTTTCATAATTTTTATTGACTTTTATTGTAGTTTTATTTATTTATACTTTTTTCTGAGACAGAATCTCACTCTGCTACCCTGCCATGATGTCAGCCTAGCTCATAGCAACTTCAAACAACTGGGCTCAAGAGATCCTCCTGCCTCAGCCTCCTGAGTAGCTGGAACTACAGGTACCACCACACCTGTAGTGGTTAATTTTTGTATTTTTTGTAGAAACCGGTTCTCTTGTACAGGCTTGTCTGGAACACTTGACCTCAAATGATCCTCCCGCCTCAGCGTCCCAGAGTGCTAGGATTACAGGTGTGAGCCACCAGGCCCGGCCACTTGTACGTATTATAGATGGCTGCTCATTGCCAGGCACTATGCAAACTGTTTGGAGAAAGCAGATACATATAGCTAAGTCTTTGGTCTCAGGAAATTACAGAGGCACCTGACCTGCCCAACTAAATCCATGGTAACGTTGAATAAGGCAGCATGGCAGAGGTAGAAACCAAGTTGCCTTCTAAAAGGATAGTTGGGTTGCAAGGCTGCTGAAATAGTGGTCACAAAAAAGCCTTTGGGGTCAAATTGCCTGAATCTCAGCTCGGTCAGTTACTAGCTCGGTGACTTCTATTTCAATGTCTTCCTTAAAATGGAGATACAAATTATTTCCCCCTTACCCAGTCTAGACAAAGAATAATGGGAATGAATTAACATGGAGGGCTGTGAGAATGGCTTCCCTTGATGACACCTATTTGAAAATCGGAAAAATGTGATAAGCTCTCCAAATCAACAGGGTAATAAGACAAAAGACAGTTCAACATATACTGATAGGCACAATCAAATTTAATTTATAGGGAAAACCTCTGTATTTGGTGCAATATTATTCTGCAGCATTAATTATTTCAGAGTTGTGAAAATTATAATACAATGTAAAAGATGGCACCATATATGATTAAGTCTGGAGGTTCTTCTGTACATTGTATAATGGGATTTTTATGTTGTATCTGTGAAGTTGATGGTTTTGGAGGGTAGAGGTCTATGTAGGTATTCACTTGCCAAAACAGAACTATAAATTAATAAAAGGTTTCTAAGTAGAGAATAAAGGTTATGTGTCAGAGACATACAGTTTACTTCTAAAATATTTACATTAGTGATAGTTTAATCTTAACTCTCTAGAGTAGTTTTAAAATTTTTATGTATTTCACTTTAATTTTAAAAAATAACCCCTGACCATTTACACTAGAGAAAAATAGCAAATTGTGTGTTTTTCAATAACATTTTACTCCTAATAAAGACTCTCTTAGGCTTTTTTAGAAAGTCTTGCTGTTGTAATTTTATATTTCAGGATGTCTCTTTAAACAGGTAAGCCTGTTTTTACAAAATGTCAGTGGAAAACAATTTAAGGCAACACAAAATACTCTGCTTTTTTTTTTTAATTTAAGTATTCAGAGTTATTTTCAATGTATCATTCCTCCGTCTTTCCTCCAAAGCACAAAACTTATCCCAGCTGACATCACCAGTTTTTTTTCCATCTAGCTATTTAAATGATCCCAGAGATCTCTAATAAACATTGTGTTTTTCATTACTGTCAATGGTAAATCTAAAGTATTCTAAACTTAATATTATGCTTAATCTCTTTCAGTAATAAGGAATAAATATCACTGCACTATTGTCAGTGTTAATGCAAATAATAGAAGCCTCGGTGTAGCCACTGACAATCCATTAATACTCTGGTCAACTTGATTAACATTGATTCACTGTATACATGGGTTGTTACTGAATCTATGTTGTATGTGGTCAGTAACAATATAATTACTTACTGCAAGCATGTCCACAGATCTGCTCTATATTTCATTATTATTACCACAGTTTATTCACATGAAATTATGGTAGATCTTCAATTCCACAGTCTTTGACCACAGACCCAAGCAGGTGTTTGCTTAATACTTTGGTCAAAGATCAGCGAGTTAAAGGTTAGGCCAGAGAGAGTGAGAATAGAGGGGTCATAGCACTTGCAGGAGGGGGTGAGACTTGATCTTCTCGGGTCTGGAACGGTCGAACCCCAAGGTCACCCATTAGTGATCCTGCCTTTAAGGACTGTGAGATGTCAACAATAAATTCACCATGCCGGAACCTTTAACCCTCTTAATGCTGTGAACACCAGGAGCCAAGGCCGAAACCCACAAGCAAGGGACCCAGGGAGAATTATTCACACAATCGTCTGAGGGATGTGGCATTTATGTCCTTTAGGCTTGCTTCTGTTAGAGCAGACAACTAAGGAAAAAACGTGAATGTTGTTTGATGTTCAAACTTCTCCATGCAAACAATATATCCATGCATGGGGTATAGACGTTATACAAATATGGTGCAAATAGCATTGTTGTATTGTCACATTTTTATTCTGTAATGAGTGTATCCAAGTAACGGAGTTTCTTGATGTAAGACATGTCTCCCCTCCATGACGTTTAGAAACAATCAATTCATTAAAGATAATGGAATTAACATATGACATTAGAAAATTTCTTCCTTAGTAAGAAAAAGATTAACATAGGGAAGACTATACATTTCTTAAAAGCCTAATGCTTAGATCTCAGACATAATTTTGCTTCACATACCAATCACTCCGTCGAGTAGTCGACTCCAAGTTTATTGCCAAGATTAAACAATGTGGACAAAGACTGCTTCCTGTGCTGCCACGGAGATTATTAAAGGGATGAGAGAAGCTTCTACCCAGTGGTCACTAATGTCATAAATTGAAGTATTCTGGGGCAAATGAACCCCCCACTAAATATCTTGTACATGTGCTACAATTATTTCTAAAATCTAATCATTTATCAAATATGTCACCAGATGCTTTTCAGAGTCCACTCCCTTCCCATAGCTATCTAGAGGGGACGTGCTCAGACTTAAATCAGCTGTGAGCACCCTGTTGCCGTGGACCCAGCTTTGTAAACCTTTAAAATGGTGGTTCCATTCTTCAAACCCAGGTGTGAGTTCAGCCTACTGTTGGGAAGCAGTGTGTCACTAGCACATCCGTGGGACTGAGAAAAAGGGGAAATGGCTTGTCTGAAGAGCTCGAGCCACGCTGTGGTCCCAGACGCAGCATCCTGGGAAGGGACAGAATGGATGCTAGGAAATGAGACTGTGGGGTCAAGTGGAGGGGCATTCATCGTCTCCACGCTGTCTCTTTGGGGGATGCTGCACCTGGGACCACGGCGTGGCCCTAGCACTTCAGACAACCACAGAAGAAAATGGAGACTTCCCACTTTTTTTTCTGTTTACCTGGATGGAGTTGAAGCCATTCTTCCTAGTAAAGTATCGCAAGAATGGAAAAGCAAGTATCAAGTGTGCTCAATATTAATGTGAAACCAATACATAAAGACCTACATGTCCACACAAGAGAAAATTATAATTAAATTCAAGTAAGGGGTGGGACGAGAAGGGAGGGGCTGCTAAGCTCTCACCTAATGGGCACAGTGTAAGGGTATTCAGCACACCTCCTGGGGAAAAGGGCTCAACTACAATTCGGACTTAACACAAACAATCTTAATCATTTGTACCCTCATACAAATGTGGAAATGTTCTTAATTAAAAATTAAAAAAAAAAAAAAAAGAAGTGAGTGACTAATTTGTGTGCTATGGCAGCGGTTCTCAACCTGTGGGTGTCAACCCCTTTGGGGGTCGAACGACCCTTTCACAGGGATCGCCTAAATACATCCTGCATATCATATTTACATTATGATCCATAACAGTAGCAAAATTATAGTTACGAAGTAGCAATGAAAATAGATTTATGGTTGGAGGTCACCAGAACACGAGGGAACTGTATCAAAGGGCCTCGGCA
>CAUYON010183286.1:0-22822 GCA_963573935.1 Arctocebus calabarensis | reverse complement strand
TTGAACAGGCCAATATGAAGTTTGGAAATAGCATTAACTATACAAAATCTCTCTAAAGAGAAAAGCCCAGGACCAGATGGTTTCACGTCAGAATTCTACCAAACCTTTAAAGAGGAACTAGTACCTATATTACTCAACCTTTTCCAAAATACAGAAAAAGATGGAATACTGCCCAACACATTCTATGAAGCAAATATCACTTTGATCCCTAAACCAGGAAAAGACCCGACAAGAAAAGAAAACTACAGACCAATATCACTAATGAATATTGATGCAAAAATATTCATTAAAAACCTAACAAACAGAATCCAGCAATACATCAAAAAATTATACACCACGACCAAGTGGGCTTTCTCCCAGGATCTCAAGGCTGGTTCAATATACATAAATCCATAAATGTAATTCAGCACATAAACAAATTAAAAAATAAAGACCATATGATTCTCTCAATTGATGTAGAAAAAGCTTTTGATAACATCCAGCATCCCTTCATGAGCAAAACACTTCAGAAAATTGGAATAGAAGGGACATTTCTTATAGAGGCCATCTACAGCAAACCCACAGCCAATATTGTATTGAATGGAGTTAAATTGAAATCATTTCCACTTAGATCAGAACTAGGCAAGGTTGCCAATTGTCTCCATTGCTCTTCAACATAGTAATGGAAGTTTTAGCCATTGCAATTAGGGAAGAAAAGGCGATTAAGGGTATCCACATAGGATCAGAAGAGATCAAACTTTCACTCTTTGCAGACGATATGATTGTATATCTGGAAAACACCAGGGACCCTACTACAAAACTTTTAGAAGTGATCAAGGAATACAGCAGCATCTCGGGCTACAAAATCAACACCCATAAATCTGTAGCCTTTATATATACCAATAATATTCAAGCCTAAAAAACAGTCAAGGTCTCTATCCCTTTCAAAGTAGTACCAAAGATGATGAAATATTTGGGAGTTTATCTAACAAAGGATGTGAAAGATCTCTATAAAAGAACTATGAAACTCTAAGAAAAGAAATAGCTGAACATGTCAACAAATGGAAAAACATACCATGCTCATGGCTGGGAAGAATCATCATTGTTAAAATGTCCATACTGCCCAAAGCAATATGCAATTTTAATGCAATTCCTATTAAAGCTCCATTGTCATATTTTAAAGACCTCAAAAAAATAATACTTCATTTTATATGGAATCAGAAAAAACCTCGAATAGCCAAGACATTACTCAAAAATAAAAACAGAACAGGAGGAATCACACTACCAGACCTGAGACTGTACTATAAATTGATAGTGATCAAAACAGCATGGTACTGGCACAAAAACAGAGAGATAGATGTATGGAACAGAATAGAGAACCAAGAGCTGAACCCAGCTACTTACCGCTATTTGATCTTTGACAAGCCAATTAAAAACATTCAGTGGGGAAAAGACTCCCATTTAACAAATGATGCTGGGTGAACTGGCTGGTGACCGGCAGAAGACTGAAACTGGACCCACACCTTTCACCATTAACTAAGATAGACTCTCACTGGATCGAAGATTTAAACTTAAGACATGAAACTATAAAAATCCTAGAAGAAAGAGCAGGGAAAACCCTTGAAGGAATCGGCCTGGGCGAATTTTTTTATGAGGAGGACTCCCCAGGCAAGTGAAGCAGTATCAAAAATACACTACTGGGACCTGATCAAACTAATAAGCTTCTGCACTGCTAAGAACACAGTAACTGTAGCAGGCAGACAGCCCTCCGATTGGGAGAAAATATTTGCAGGTAATTCCTCTGACAAAGGTTTAATAACCAGAATCCCCAGAGAACTCAAACGTATTAGCAACAACAGAACAAGTGATCCCATCTCAGGGTGGGAAAGGGACTTGAAGAGAAACTTCTCTAAGGAAGACAGGTGCACGGCCTACAAGCACATGAAAAAATGCTCATCATCCTTAATCATCAGAGAAATGCAAATGAAAACTACTTTGAGATATCATCTAACTCCAGTAAGATTAGCCCACATAACAAAATCCCAAAACCAGAGATGCTGGCGTGGATGTGGAGAAAAGGGAACACTTCTACATTGCTGGTGGGAATGCAAACTAATATAGTCCTTTTGGGAGGATTTTTGGAGAATACTTAGAGATCTAAAAATAGATCTGCCATTTGATCCTGTAATTCCTTTACTAGGTATATATTCAGAAAAAATCACATCACAATAAAGATATCTGTACCAGAATGTTTGTTGCAGCCCAATTCATAATTGCTAAGTCGTGAAAGAAGCCCAAGTGCCCATCGACCCACGAATGGATTAATAAACTGTGGTACATGTATACCGTGGAATACTATGCAGCCTTAAATAAAGATGGAGACTTTACCTCTTTTGTGTTTATATGGATGGAGCTGGAACACATTCTTCTTAGCAAAGTTTCTCAAGAATGGAAGAAAAAGTATCCAATGTACACAGCCCTACTATGAAGCTGATCTATAGCTTTCATATGAAGGCTAAAACCCAGTTATAGCACAAGAAATGGGGAAAGAGGCAAGGTAGGAGAGGGAAGGGGGGAGGATGGATGGAGGGAGGGTGATGGGTGGGATCACACCTATGGTGTATCTTAGAAGGGTACAGTTGAAAATTACTAAATGTAGAATATAAATGTTTTCATATAGTGATTAAAAGACCATGTTAAATAGTTCAATGAAAATATTTCAGAATGTATATAAAGTCAGCACATTGTACCCCATGATTGCACCAATGTACACAATTATAATTTAATAAAAATTAAAAAAAAATCTATTGAATACTAACTTTGTTCAAAACTAGGCTCTTGGAGCTCTAGAAGAAGTAAACATATATTAATAAGAATATCAACAACCATAACAATGAGACCCTGAGTGCATGTAGATAAGGATGAGATATAAAATAGCTAATGTGTTAAGATGATAAGATTGGAAAAAAGTCTTAATTATCATTAAAGTGAGGGAGGGAAAATATCCTAAAATGCCTTGTTATAGAGCAAGAAGTGAACACTGCTATAGCATGCTATGATAAAATGTCCTGCAGAAGTTCTCAGGAGGAAAAAGTCTTCTGTGGCCATCATGAAACAGGAAATTTTAGAATTACACAATACACTATTAACATCTTCATGAAACAGAGCATTTAAAGTTCTGACTTTTTGATGGGCTGAGCTAAAATAAGATAGGGATGCTAATTAGCAGATAGGTGGGGAAGATTCTTCTGGTTGGGGCTTCAGACTGCCCATCACATTGCAAGCGGCAGGGGCTTACCATTCCACTTCATCTGGAAACTCTGAGCAAGTTCTGAGGTTCTCTTGATTTCCCCTGAGAGTCCCCATGCCAAAAACAGCTCTGACGGTAAACTTGGGCTGAGAAACAAATCGGTCTGAGAATATTCCCATGTTCCCATTACCAGAAAATGCTGTTGCTTTTAATTATAGCACAAATTTCCAGAGTGTTATTTCAAGACAAAAAGGAAAAAAACCTCTGCAAGTATTTAACAGAAAAGGAAAGAGGCAAGAGAATGAGCTCACTGTGTTTCTGTGCTGGCCTGACCCAGGGGAGCTTCAGCAGTCCACAGACTCTTGAGTTCTATCTTGGGTCAATGATGATAAAGTAAGATATGCAAAATTACTCTCCAGTAAAAGAACTCACGTTTATATGGACTAGCCAAACTTAAAAAAACGAACAACAACAAAAAAAACAATAATCCTGTCAACAGTAATGTAAGGTCAGAGAAATCACCTCATTCTCATTTCCCTGAATCCAACAGTGGCAAATTAGAGAATTTAGAAAAATTAATATTGGGGTGGAGCTGTGGCTCAGTGGATAGGGTGCTAGCCCCATATATGGAGGGTGGCAGATTCAAATCCAGCCCCAACCAAATTGCAACAAAAAATAGCCGGGCGTTGTGGCGGGCGCCTTAGTCCCAGCTACTCCAGAGGCTGAGGCAAGAGAATTGCCTACACCCAGTAGTTGGAGTTTTCTGTGAGCCGTGATGCCATAGCACTCTACCGAGGGTGATAAAATAAGACTCTGTCTCTAAAAAAAAAAGAAAAAAGAAAAGAAAGAAAGAATGTAAAAAGAAAAATTAGTACTGGTGATTTTGTATTTCTTCCTCCTAAATATTGGCAAAAAGAACTTTTCTATTTCTTCAGACTTCAGCATTGATGTTAAAAGTCTGAAACTCTGGTTAGCTTTACACTGTTTCATTAGCTAATGATATTAAATGTTTCCTCTTCTTTCGGGACACCCCAGATAAACTATGTTTCCCAGCATCCTTCATAGGTGGATGTGTTCATGTGACTGAACTTTGGCCAAAAGAATGAGAGCAGAGTGATATATGTTCTTTTAAGAGTGGTTCATAAAGCTTCTCTTACATAATTTTCAATGCCCCTGTCACTTCTGGTTTGTTCCAGATGAGCACAGTGACCTTGAAAGCAACGTGTTTACGTTGTCAGAGCCACAAGATAGAAGAACCTGGGTATTTGAATCATTTGCTGAAAACCCACTTGTCAATCAGAATTTTCCCTAAGTGAGAAGGAAACTTCTCTCCTGGTAAGCCTCTACAACATAGGGATTTATCTCCTATATTAACTAGCAATACCTGGACAGAAGCAGCTGGTTATACTTCCTGCCTAGAAGCTCAAGGTCCTACTTCTTCTATCACAATCTTTTCATAAAACGTGTTGAGAATTTTAAAAAGTATCTTTAATCTCACAATCTTACATTTCTCATTATTTACGTAACTTTCCAACAATAATTTCCAATTGAGAAATTTCTGTTTCCACTGATATTATTATATAATTTCCCAGAAAACTAAGAGCTTCCTGACTAAACTTTTACTAAGTCCTGTGAATTTGTGCACTAAAAAGTTTTCACGTCAGTTAGTTAACAATGAAAGTCAAATGCTTACATAATTCAAAACTGTGGATATATATTATAAAGGAAATAAAGATAAGGTAAAAATTATACTAACTTTAAGGTATATAATCATTGTCCCTAAATAGCATACAGAAATAAACACCTATCAAAAAATGGTTCCAAAATCAGGTCACAGATCATCATTTCTAAGCAGTTTATAAAAAGACATTTAAACAACAACAACAAAAAATGATACATGACCAGTCTTCCAAACAGTGAAAATACGTATCAATAAACTTCCATAATCACATGGATTGATGTCTTCAGATATGCCCTAAATAAAGGAAGATAATATATCAAAAAAAAGAAGTTCTACTCAGAGAGGGAATCACAGGTTATGATAAAATTCTCAATATAAGAAGTTTTTATTCTTCAATCCTATAATTTTCTTTATTAAACTAGGACCACATTTGTTCCTGATTCCAAAACAGATTCTCTTCCTAAGGATTTAATCAATCATACTTCTAAAATTGTACCGTGCAGATGAGAAAACAAACTGTTCTCTGGTTTACAAATTGAAGGTTCAGGAAATAAATTTCAAGATGTTGACTCATGCATGCAGTTACATCACTCTATCATAAATATGTGAATATTTATGAACCCCCAGAGGTTTACAAGAAACGTGGATGGGCATTCTTGGTAAAGAATGGCAGAGAAGGTCTTTTTAGCAAAAACTTGAGGAAGGACTAAACTCTTAACTGCATTAAACAACTTTCTTTGAAACAGATTATAAAACTCAGTTCAAAGTATTTCTATAACTACTGCCCTGGTTTAGACACCAACAGATTCACTGTTATCTGTGCTTTCTTTCGGGATTAATTCAGTTATACATATGCCAACCCAGCATTGCTTTACAAAATGGGGCCAGACTTTAAAGAACACTACTAATGAATTATTAGTTGGCATGAGTTCCCACTGGCTTTCATGGTAAATCCATTTTGCTTCAAATCCCTTCACCTATTCCTGCCCAAGCAGTGCTGCTTTCCTTCCTTTGCCCATTTTCATCATTCTCTCCTAGTCTGACTCCCCACGACACCCTCCCACACTAAAAGTCTAAGATTTTATGAAGCGTCACATCCAGCTCTGCCCTTGAACCTGTCCTCATGCTCAGACAAAGCTTACTTAGTGGAAGGAACACTGGACTGGAGTCAGATGACTTTGAAACTTTGTTGCTTATAAGTAGATAACCACAATTATCTTGGCTTTGAATTTTTTTACAATCTGTAAAAGGGAAATAAATATACCTATGTCAGAAGGTTAGATATACAAACAAATAATGTTTATAAAATACCTTGTAGAATTTCTGGCACATAGTAGGTACTCAATAAATATTAGTGTTTTGGTTTTTGCTATATATATCACCCTCAAATTTAATAACTAGAAAAAGAATGATCATTTATTTTTTCCCCTGGTTTCTATAGATCAAGAAGTTAAGAAGGGCTCAGATGGGTCCCCCCTGCTTCAAATCTCTCATTCAGTTGCAGCCAGATGTCACCTGGGGCTGGGTCACCTAAAGGAAGTTGGGTTTCCACTTCCAAGAAAGTTCATGCAAGTGAACTATCTTGGAAGTGGAAGCAGGGTGATTAGTCCTGGCTATTGGCTGGCAGGCTCAGTTTCTCTCTATGAAGACTTCCAGAAACCTGCTTGAGTATATTCGTGGTATGGCATATGTTTTTCTGGTATGTATCTGTAACTCAAGAAACCAAAATAAAAACTACCCACACACCACCATTCTAACTACATTCTACTTATCACATAGGGCCAGCTGTGATTTAATGTGGGTCTATACAAGGGTATGAATACCAAGATACGCGGCTCATTGGAGGCCATCTTGCAGATGGCTACCATAGTTAGACATTAATTTCCTTAGGGGACTGCTTGCCAATTTCACCTTGATATATTCTCTTTTAAACAAGCTCAGCCCAACCCAGGTCACATAGTCTAGAGTGCAGGGGCATGATCATAGCACACAGTAACTTTGAATTCCTGGGTTTAAACCATCCTCCTACCTCAGCCTCCCAAGTAGCTGAGACTACAGGCACATATCACCATACCTAGTGAATTTTTAATGTTTCTTAGACACAGGGTCTAGCTATGTTGCCCAGACAGGTCTTGAACTCCTCACCTCAAGTGATCCTCCCATCTCAGCCTTCCAAGTCACTGGGATTCCTTTATCTTTCTTGTTCCTTCTCTCTCACTTTCTCTCCCTCCCTCTCTCCTTCCTTCAGACCCCCCCCCACACACAGATACAGACACACACAGGATTAGAGGACTAGCATCCACATGTAAATTTTGCACACACTATTTTTCAAATTGGAATCATTTATTTTTTAAAAATGCAATTCTGCACAAATAAAATAAATAAATAAAAATACAATTCTTTATTTTAAAGTAGTTATTTATTTACGCAAAGTTTGTGGAGATAGTACAGAGAGTCCCCATATTCATCATTTCCAGATTCCCTATTTTTTAAGGTAGAGCCTTGAAAGATAGAAAGGGTGATGGTAAGTCAAGATGGAACAGTGCAAGTAAAAGCTCTAAGACCAGGAATTCATCTATTTCAGTATCTTGTAGGTAATGGAATCCTGCAATTAAAAAGAGATGCAGAATGACGTAAACTGGAGAACTAAATGAATGGATGACGTTGCTGTTATACCTATTATGGCTGTGAAGAACCAATTCCTGTTATTGGAGAAATTGCTTTAATTAAGTAAAGTAATAAAACCACAAAAGAACAGACAGCCAATCTGGCAACTTCACAGTTCAGAGGAGCCAAAGGTGAACGGCTTATTTCCTATTACAATTAAGGTAGAGTTGAAATCATTGATCTTTACATTTTCTTAGGCCTCTTACCAAATGATTAAATAGAAAAGCAAAGATTGCAAATCTTAGGTAAGGAAACAATTTGATTGAATGGTGACTTAGGTTCTGTGAACCAACACTTCATCTCACAGAAATAATTAAATACAAGAAGACTCTCTTTGGGGGAGTAGAAAAGCAGTTTTGTCCCACCAAAAGCTACAAAACAAGATGTTTGAAAGTGATTTGGAACATATTGTGTCAGATTTCATTTCATTCCATGAGGAGAGCAGGAAAGTTATTAGGTCCATTTATAAATGAGCATACTGAGTCTGGGGAAAACTCTTGAGTCATGTTAGAAGTACTAGACCAAAAGATCAGGGCAGGGGCTTGGGGGTATCGCAGGGAAGGTCTGTCCCTGCTAAAGAACCCACCTGTGTGGCTCTTCAGTGACCAGCGTGAGAGGGGAGGCGGTAGACCGGCCTCATTCCTCACTGACTGAAGAGGGAAGCTGCTGTTTTAAGTGACTTCCTTCTTCCTGACCCCCACTACATTCACTCACACTTAATACACTGTTGTGCTTTGAAACTGTTGAAAAGCAAAGAGAATGTGAAAAATTCTACAGCAGACCCAACAAGATTCTTAAAAGATTTTCTTGCCCCCAGGCCTACAGTCTCCACTCTATCATTCTTGGTGACTGCAGGTTACTGCTCCCACCTGTCTGAGCATGTCCAACCCCGACTCTACCTAACCCCAGAATGCACATCTGAACATTCTAGCTTCATTCCTGCATATGATCTTTTGACTGGTCCCTGCAGGATTAAGTCAACCTCTTTAGCCAGACATGCAGATCTTTTAAATATCAGGTCCTATATCTGTAGCCTCACTGTTTGTCATCACGAGTCCTACATTCTGCCAAGTGGGGGAGTGAGAGAGTCTGGTGGTCAGATACACACCCCCAAAATTTTACAAGCCTGGAATTATTCACAGCAACAACTACTGCCTTATTTTTTGAGTGTCTACCCTATGACAAGCACTGAATTTGGTTTTTTATGTGTTACGATTCAGTTAAAACTGATAATAAGCCTGCTTCAGAGTAATCATCCTCAGTTCATTTCAGATTATAGATTTAGAGATTAGTTTCTGCTCAAGAACCCATAGTTAATATGAGAGAGGATTTAAGCTCAGATTTGCCTCAAACGCCTATTTTCTCTCTAATATGTAACATAGGGACTCAAAGAGCTATGTCTCTAGAAGCATCTGGCACTGGGTTTAAATCTTAGCCTTGCCATTTACAGGCAGAATAACCTTATGAAGATTGATTAATTTTTCCAAATCCCAGTTTTCTCATTTGTAAAATCTAGGATATAATAAAGCACCTGCTTTATAAAACTTTCATGAGAAGCAAAGAAGAAAGCATGTGTGAAGAGTTTAGCTGCTCATATTATCGCTTCTCACCACTTGGTGAACTCCTATTTTTGGGAACCAGTTCAAATATCATCTACTAAATTGATACTTTATACAATTCTGTCAGATGAAATTGTTTTCTCCCAAGTTCCCATATAACTTTAGTCTTATAATTATCTGTGTATTTGTTCTGCATTGGACAAGAGATTCTGGAAGGTGTAAGTTATGCTATCTCAGTTTGAGTTTTTCCCTAAAGCAAACTCCAGACAAGGATTTGAGACAAGTGATCTTTTGAGAGGTGCAAGGAACATGGGTAGAGGAGCAATCAGAGAAAGAAGGCAACCATTAAGAGATTTGCTATTAAGTCAACAATCATCATGGTAACTGATAATTGCTGTCACAGTCAAAATCAAGAAAACTGCAAAAACTTAGTATTCAGAATTACCCTGGCTAAGAAGGTAGGATCTGGGTATTTATAGTAATATGCTAATTAGTCACTGTTTATGGGTTACCTGTGTACCTACCTAGGCCCTGCTAGCTGGTGCTGCATGTAGGCATAGTGGGTTCCAGAGGCCTGACAGCAGCTCAGAAAGATTCTGGCGTTGCCTTTGCAAGCCAGGCTGCTGTCAGAGGAAGGAATCTGAGAGAACTGGGGAGGCTCTGGCAGTGTCTGCTGTGTGTGTCTTATATTTCTGTGTCATTGTTTATGCTTTCATTTGGCTGCCCTGGGTTTATTAATCTCCTGTCATTTGGACTTCCTTGTGTAATGGCTAGTACACAATATACAACCAATAATGAAAAAGGGGAAGGAGAGAGAAGAGAAGGAAAGAGAAAAAAAGAGAGGGAAGGAAAAGGAGGAGAAAGAAACGGGAGAGAAATTCAGGCATAGTAAGGAAAGAGGAAGGGAAAGATGGAAGGAAGAGAAGGCAAGAAATAAGAAGGGGCTGGAGGGGAGGAAGGGCCTGGCCATGACTTGTAATGGAGAAATCTCCCTTCTCTTCACCACTCAAGGTAGCAACAAATAAAATGAGTATAGATGCTAAAGAAATAAATAATTCACAGAATGGCACACTTAAGGTTGTCTAAATGTCAATTTAATAGCAGAATGAATTACATAATCAGAATTATAGTCTGTTACTTTTACCTGATCAAAAGGCAGAAAGGCTGAGAGCAAGAAGTCTTGACCCTCAGCATACATAATTTGAGGAAAGAACCTAAGAAGTAAAAGTGAGAGGTTTTTTCTTACTGTACTCAGTAATGAGTTTTATAATAGAAACACAATTACAAGTTACATAAGCAAGTAGGTCACAGCTATTGATCTGCCCAGTGACAAGACTTCCTAAGCAAATTGCATTATTTCAAAAGGCTAGTTCCAAAGCTAATGGTGGCAGAAAGTGTTACTTATGCTCTCTTCTTACATTAGGCTTAGGCTCCTTGTTTCTGCACATCAAGAATTTTAGGCTCATGCAACTTTGAGAAACAACATGATATTTGGACACAGCTATAGAAATCAGGTCAAATATTATCTCTGACTAGCTATAGGGCCTTAGAATCACCATGTGAACTTGTGGGGTCTCAGTTCTATCATTTGTAGGATTAAACAATTGGAGTAAGTAAGAGGTGTCAATTCAGGTGTCAGTGCCTACAGAATGAAATGAAAGATGGGCATGTCGGTGACAACCTAGAGAGCACACACCCCAGCCAAAGGGGCAACCATTGCTCAGATCCTACCAGTGGTTACCACTCTGACTTTGGATTGTCAGAGCTCCCAATATGTCCTGAAAACCCAAATATGATATCATGTGAAACTTTCAGATTTGTATGTGCTGATATAATTTTTATGAAAAACACATTGTAGACTAACCAAGGCCTTTCAGCTGTAAGCAGAAGGCAGCTTACAGGTTATGGCTCATCTCCGGATTGTATGAATCTTAAGTGTCCTTCCGTTATCCACCCTCTCTAAAATGGCATATGGACACCTCAATGTTCTTCTGAGGCTGGGATGCCTATGTGTAGTGCTGTTCCCCTCCTTACCCTGCCCTTCTCCTCCAAGGGGCTTACATACCTTAGCCAGACCTCAAGAACCTTTCCCTGAGAGGAAATTGTGCTGCAGTTTTGGCACAATTCCACTTTCCTGATGACCCAGCTGTATGCCCCTGAAAACCTAATCATCCCCACTTTGGAGACATTTCTATCACTTATCCTGATACAGATTACTTGGAAATTGGGCAGGTTCCTATATTCCTCTGCAATCTGGAGACTTCTGAAAGTCTCCCCTAACATCTCTGCATCCTCCTTGATCTTTAATTAAGAAGGAAATATTGACATCCTTGAGGTCCAAGTTGCACCTTCAACCCTAGAGGGTGCCACTTGAAGTTGGTTAATTATTTCAAGTGAGTGATAGAAAGCTCAATCTAGACATCGGGAAAGAATCCAGGAAGAGTGACAGAAAATGCAAAAATAATAGATGGCACAGGCATCAGAAAGGGTGAAGGGGCACAGGAAAGGAGGCCTTGGAATGGAATCTCTTTCTCTGAAATAGATGAGGCAGATGAGAGCTTGTGAAGTCACACTTCAGAAGGAAGCACAGATGACAGTTGCCCTCAACCTTCCTGTAAATTAAGAGGCAGATTTTGTTCAGGAAGTGAATACTAGTAGGATAATTTCTGAGGAGGAAGGAAAAGATTGAATAAGAAAATGCCATAGGTAGATGAATATAGATGACTAAAACAAATGTCAAGTTGTTATATTTAAGATTTTGAATGTTTGAGATGGCAAGAACAAAAGGAACTGGCTTATTATTCTTTTCTAGGAAGGTAAATAGTAACTTTAGGAAAATTGAAGAATGAAAATCTCCCTTGGATGGAAGAAGGGACATTTTTGCTTCTTAGATCCTGGATGCAGGGCTATTTTAAGTGATGCTGAGTTGCAGGATGTGGTCATGCCTGTGAGTGGCTCAGACAGAGTAGAGATGAAGCTCATATATATTGAGAAGGCCAAGAAATAGTGAGGACCAAAGTGGAAGATGCCAAAATTACTAAGGAACATCACTGTAAAGGAAGCCATGAGCCCGTACTAAAGTATCTGGAAAAGGCAGGAGATTGTTCTGGAGGTTAGCAGTGTGGAGAGACAGTGCAGGAAGCAAGTTGCTTATTTCCTGGTTTCGAGAACTTTGACATGGCATAAGGAGTGTCCAGAGGAGAGCATTGTCAGGGAAATGGGATTGTGAGCAAGAAATCACCACTTCATTAGGAGAGAAGATAAAAAGAAGTGACCTAATAACGTTGGGAGGGGGTTTCAATAGAAAGGGAGAACAGAGGATCGTGAAAGTGATGGTGTGGGGCCACTAGGACTAAGCTAAAGCAAATGAGAAGAAAAAACTGTAGCAAGAAATAGCTTTTAAATCAGACAGGTCCGTTCTGAATTTCTGGCTCTAGCACATACTAACTATAATGATTGATCCAAGTTTAGAAATTTCCTTTAAGGAAAATAATATAAAATATGAAGCTTAAAAACCAAACTGGAATTTTTATTTAGAAAGAAAAGTAAATCAAAACAATTTTTTTTAATTTCAAATGCCCCAAACACTCAGTATTCAGAAGAGTAGCAATATTTTTATCAACTAATTTTTTGACAGTTGTATGTACTGCATGACTTACCAGAAAAGTGTCTTTGGGATCAGGCATGGTGGCTCACACCTGTAATCCCAACACTTTGGGAGTTCAAGGTGGGAGGATCACTTAAAGCCAGGAGTTTTGGACCAGCCTGGGCAACATTGTGAGACAAAAATTTAAAAATTATCCAGGTAGTGCATATCTGTATTTCTAGCTACTAAGGAGGCTGAGGCAGGGAGGTCACTTGAGCCCAGGAGTTGGAGCCTGCAGTGAACTGTGATAACATAACTGCAGTCCAGCCTGATGACAGAGTGAGAAGGATGAAAGGAAGAAAGGAAGGAGGGAAGGATGGAGGGAAGGAAGGAAGAAAGGAAAGAGGAAGGAGATGGGAGGGGAAGGAAAGGGAAGCCAAGCCAAGCCAAGTCTTTGGGCTCCATAAGTCATTACTGGTAATGCCATATAGAGTTTTAGAACTGGGCACAGTGGCTCATGCCTGTAATCCTAGCATTCTGGGAGGCCAAGGTGGGTATATTGTTGGAGCTCATGAGTTTGAGACCAGCCTGAACAAGAGTGAGATCCTGTCTTTACTAAAAATCAAAAACTGAGGCAAGAGGATTGCTTGAGCCCAAGAATTTCAGGTTGCTGTGAGTCATGTGGCCACAGCACTCTACAAAGGAGGACAGCTTGAGACTCTGCCGCAAAAAGAATTGTTGCTAAATGTGGAAAAACCTGGATTAGACTCTACCTACATGCCAACTGTAAGATTTGGAGATATTTTCCACAGTTTAAACCTTGTCTTTCGTCTATCACCTGCTAGTCCTGGCTGCTGTAGGTCATATTCATTCTGTGATACAACTTCTGGTCTTGTGTCCTGTGTCATGATGCTCAGTGAGGCGGCATTGTGAATTCTTACCCTGGAGTGGCTATGATAATTCATCCCAACATAAATATCACTAAACCCAAAGTAATTCCCATTTCAACTTGCCGCTAGCCATCTCCCCGAAAGATCTATAGCCACTCCGATGCCATGAACAAGGGTGTGAGGACTTTGGAATGGAAAGAGAAAGCTGCCTCAAATGATTTCTGTCAAGACATCTTACCTTTGCAAATTTAGTACAAACACACAACCATTAAAACAGAATCCAAGGGGTCTTAGAAACAGCCCACACCAAGTAAAACTGTATCAACGTCACAGTGAATCCACTGCTAACTGATTGTGTGATCATGCTGGTTGCATAACTTCTCTAAGTTCCATTTCTCTGTCTGACAGGATGATACGCAGGTGAACTTCAGGAATGTATGTGTGGTCCACAATTTCTAAGTTATAGTAAATGATCAACAAGTGGAAAATGAAAAATATATAATTATTAGATTTTGCAAACATTACTAGTTACTCATCTTGTTTATTGTACTTGATTGTAGTGTGTTGTCCAGACTCTTAAAGACTATGAAACTTTTTTTGTTTTGTAGCTGTTTTTCATTTAAAGGATTTAAGGTGGGCTACTTGAGTACTTTTTATTATCCCTATAGCACTGGGAAGAACTTAAGGTATTATGAGGAAGACTTGGAATCTCCAGGAGTGGAGAGCAGCTTTAGAGAAGGGCAGGGAGAGTAAAATGGCTCAGTCCACAAGGAAATCTGACCTCTGGGAGGACACCCCTCCTTTACCCTGCTGGCCCTAACAGGTGTGCGGGCTCAGATGTGATCATTTGCCATATCTTCATAACTTACTAACGAAGGGCAGGAATGAAGATCAAATACATGTGAACAGACACACACGCTTATAATTCTATATAAATATAATTTATTCTGGAATAATAATCCACCTATTATCCTATGTTGGGCAGTGTGGTCCAGGCATTGTGCTGAATGGACCCTCTTTTATTTGCCCTCTCATTTAAGCTTCGCAGCAAGACTGTGCCAAGAATGTCCTCAATATACAAGTGAAAAAAACAAACCTGGAGAGAGATCAGACTTCCCAAGTCTCACTTGGAACATTTTGTTCACAGTAGACAAGTTCAAGGGGACAGAAGCTCCGCTAGGTCCCTGTGGTTCTCACCTCCACTGCAGGAGTGCCTGAGCCAGCTGGTCTGCTCAGTCACTGCTGCCAGCCACCTGGGAGGAGGGAGGCCCTTTCCCAAGAAGACAGTGATTGGAGGCTGTCTGATACCAGTGGCTTTTTGCATCTGGAAAGAAATGTCATCATTGAAGAGGGATGTAGAGAGCACATTCCTGAGTCTGTCACAGTCTGGAGGGATCTGGAGAGCATGTTCCTGAGTCTATCACAGTCCAGAAGGATCTGGAAAGCACATTCCTGAGTCTATCATAGTCCACCCCTTGTGCTCACAGGATCTCCTCCTTCACATGTATTCTGGCAGCAGGTCCTTTGGGACTCTGCTAGGTCTCTTCCTGAGAGAAACTAAGAAAAAGGGGAGTTAGTGGGACAAGCTGAGGCTGCCATAACTAAAGCTGGTCTCAGGGCAGTAATTTCCTTGTTCTCAGCAACCACCTCTGCTGTTCTCCATGGCAGACCTGGCAACGTCACCCAAACCCTTATTCCTGAGGGACCCCTACCTTGTCCAGTCACTAGGGAGGAGCAGCCCAGGGAAGAGAATCATCCTAGCACTTGGAGCCGGGGAGATAGGGAAAGAGCAGTGAGGAGGGCAGTCTGCTGGCCAAGACCTTCCTGGAAGACAGATCTAAATAGCACATTTCCATGTCTGCCATTGGGAATGCTATTTTAAACATCTCTCACAAAATGGTGAGAAAAATAGAATTTATTCTGGAATAATAATCCACCTATTATTCAGTTTTTGTATGATTTATTCTTACTTTTAAATGAAACAAATTCTAATGATTTTTTTTTAAATTTTACTTTAGGTTTCTCTTTAAATCCATATAATTCTGGGTTACTAGGTGGAACAGAACAAGAGGAAATGACCATCTGGCTCTTAAATAAGTGTGAGTTTTTGCTTTAGCAGATAGTTATTGAATTAAGGAACACAGACCCCTTTTGGTGTCTTTCTTCATTTCTTAAGAAATGAGGTGTAAATTCCAAAACCGAAGCAGCCTTCTTTGGAATGTCTTTCTGATAATAAAAGTGTCAAAGTGAATCACAAATTTCTGGCAAAATAGAATGGGAGGATGCAAGGAACAGGTGGCAAGTCAGAAGAATAAGATAAGTTGTCAGAGCTGACTGCCGAGCTCCAAGGGATGAAGACATTTGTCAAAGGGAGAAAGGAGTGAGAAATGGCCTTTTTCTCCAATAAATGGGCCCGAGACTCAGAACTGAACAGAGAACTCCATGACCAAGTATGTTACCTTGTGGGAGCTAAACTCCGTGAATCAACGAGTGGGACTGAGCTATAAACCATGTTTATCATTCTCAGCCCAGTGGCTTACAAAACACAGATGTACATACTTTCACATACCTACTTTATATACATATGTCTGCAAAGTTTGCAGAAAATAATTCTAGTGCAATTCTCAAAAAAACAGATACAAACACCTATAACATAGAAATCTCCATGACGTAAAATAAAATGTATCTATTTCTGTTGACCAAATGACTCTTACAAAATCCTGAAAATCAATCAACTATTAAAAAATTACAGTTTCAAAACACTTTGGTAGAGGGTTATTACTGAATTTTTATGGGAAGGGACTTTTTGTCACTCCTGATTGGAACTTCTAGAGTAGCACTTGATATGTTCATGTAATAGTTACACACTACATGTTTGTTGAATGAAGGATGAACATGATGGATGATGAATGAATGATATTTGATTAATTATAAGCAGAATAAAACAATGAGTTGATCTCTAGGAGCTGTGACAGTTATGATTTACCTCACCTGTCTCAAATCAATGCCACGTGTTAAAATGCAGAGATTGTTAGAATTGAAGTGGAACTTATGCATCATCTAGTCAAATCCTCTCATTTTACCCAGGAGACAATGTAAAATGACTCACATGAGACCAACTCAACTAAACTGTGACTGACCTGGACCAGACCGCAGGAATTCTGCTTTTAATTCACGATGATCAAATGACTATCAAGAGCTCTTTCATTGATTCCATGTGAATATATTCTTGGGTCATGCCGTAAGTGTGAGTGTATGTGTGCTCATGTGTTTGGAGGAGTGAGGATGCAACATTCCTTATTCTATTTTCAGATTTCATCTTGTTTTCTCCTCACTACACCGTTTGTACAGGAACAGTCAAGTCAGTATATACATGCATGTGAAACCCCTGTCTGGTGCCTCTCCCTCTGCCTGTTCATCTTTTCGAATATTTTCTTTTGGTGAATATTCTAGAATCAGCTTCATTTTAGATTCTAGTAAACCTGAGTTTTGAAAACAGTTTGGACCCGTCTCATGTGCCTATTCTGTTTACAGTCTCCGTATAAATGGACATTTCAATTCCCACTAGTACAATTAATAGGTAAATAGAAGCCACATCATCTCATGCTTTTTGCCATTCACTTTCCATCTCAGGCGCCCTCTGCAACCTTTCAGCTGAGTGCCTGCCCTCATCACTAACAGGTCTGGAAGCTCTGTCACAGAAAAATAACCTCAACAGCACTGGGTCTGGGGCCAAACCCATCCCACCTTACAGACTCGATTTTGTCTGTACTCTTACCTATAACACAAAAGCTGCCCTCAGTGACCTCCTGTTTTTAATTTTAGTCTTATTTTCCTTCTCCCATTATTTCTCTTTTCCCTCTTAGCCTTTATAACACTTTGTTTCAGGTCAAGTTCAGCTCAACTCCCACTTTCGTTAACTTCTCAATCCTTCTGACAGCTCATCCTTATTCTTTGTTAAAGCTGCACTTTGCAGAAAGTCCTCAGTCTGTAATTGGGGTTCATTCTTAGTCAAAGGATTGCTTGAGCTCAAGAGTTCAAGACCAGCCTGCGCAAGAGGGTGACCAGTCTCTACTAAGTAGAAAAATATAGAAAAATGAAAAGCTAGGCATGATGGCTGATGCCTGTGGTCCCAGCTACTCGAGAGGCTGAGGCAAGAGGATCACTTGAGCCCAAGAGTGGGAGGTTGCTGTGAGCTGAGTGTCACCACAGCATTTTACTGAGAGTGACAGTAAGACTCTGTCTCAAAGACAAGAAAGTACATACTTTATTACTAATTGTAAAATACTACTTTATTGGGTGGCACCTGTGGCTTAGTGGGTAGGGTGCTAGCCCCATATACTGAGGGTGGCAGGTTCTAACCCAGCCCCACCCAATCTGTAACAAAAAAATAGCCAGACACTGTAGCGGGCACCTTTAATCCCAGCTACTCGGGAGGCTGAGGCAAGAGAATCACCTAAGCCCAGGAGTTGGAGGTTGCTGTGAGCTCTAACACCATAGCACTCTACCAAGGGCAACAACAACAACAAAAAAGTACTATTTGATGACTTGAAATAAAACATCCCTTGTGCCAAAACTACTGTAAGGTTAGTGGTAGAGCTGCAAGTGAGGTCCCTGCCCATTGGAGAGGGGAGGCAGATTATAATAACTGCACACTCAGTAGAAGTGAGGCAGTGACCATAAAAAAGGGGAGGAAACAAAAGAACAGGAGAGATGAAGGGGGCAATACCTCTGGTAGAGCCAGCAGTGCCTCAGAATGATTTGAGACAGGAATGAATTACAGGGCCCCTGGGGGGCCTGCATGCTGCAGGGGGACTAACGAGCACAGAGGCTGTGAGGTGGATGTGAGTACGGTGACTTCAGGGACAGAGAAGGCCACAGAAGCTTGAGGAATGGAGCAAGAGGGGAACAGGGGAAAGCTGGCCAGGTAGGTGAGGAGCAGCGGGCAGAGAGCAGTGGAGAGGTCTTAGTAAGCCACTGGAGGAATGAGCAGAATGGCATGGTGAATTTGTGCAGAAAGGAGCTTGCTTGGGGCTGCATGAAGGACTGATATGAGGGGTGAGCAAGAGTGGACACGTGGAGAAGACAGTTAGAGGCTATTGGAGTAAGACACAGGTAGGAAGGGCAGCTGGAGGGCAACAGCAGAGCTTGTCAGAGGAGCTCAAATTCAGAAATATTTTTCTGTCATGTGTGAGAAAGAGAGAAATTAAGAATGAGTCTTGGGTTTGGGGCCTGAGCCAAAGGAGAATGGAGAAGCCATGGAGCTTGGTAAAAGCCTGGGGAGTGCACATCCTTGGTTGGTTTGCATGGTGGGTAAGAAATTTAAGAGTTCTGATTAGATGTAAATTTCAGAAGCTAGACTTGAAAAATGCAAAAGAATAAAAGACAGTTTTTAAATCCCAGTATTAGCACTTAATTCAAAGGAAAATCCCTATTAACTTTATGGTTTTTCCTTTACAAATATATGTACTTCATATTTTTCATTTACATTTAAAACTACTTTATTTCAAAATTATTATGTCCTTTGAACTCATAAGCTAAATGACACTGTAATAGATAGTGTTTGCATGTGGAGATGGAATTTTCTGAAAAGCTTCTCTCTATATGAATTGAAAGTACCTGTGCAAGCTCCCAAAGCCCAGACCTTAAAACTTGAGGGTGGCTGGTTTTGTCTCAGTGCAAAGTCAGTTCAGGACCATCACTAGTAATAGAAATGTGAGCCTGTCTCTGTCCTGCAGGCCGCCAGTGTTTAATGTTAATAAGACATGGACCAGGATGAGGTCAGCTTCCTAAGAAGCTCTGTGATGTTCCAAAGAAAAAGTGATATTGATTTTTAGACATGTACAGTCTGCAGTGGTTTGCAGTAACAATGCCCTGGACTAAGAATGAAGAGACCTGCCTTCCAGCCCCCAAACCATCACTTTACTCACCATGTGGCCTTCAAGTCACAGGACATCTGTGGAATTCCATTTCCACATGTTTGAAGCAGGGCCAACATTAAGACCCTGGCAGGACTATTTTAAGGATTCCTTAAAATTATATGGAAATACTTTAAGGGTGATGAAACCACACACACACAAACATGCACACACATATGCACATATTGGAATTAGATTAACAAGGCATTTTTGTCTTAAAAAAGGACAACATTCAGAATAACAGTGAGTACCAGAGGTGCAGAGAAACAATACTAAAAACCCAGAGAAATGGCTGCTAGTTGTTAAAGTAGGAGCTCAAGCTGCAGATCTGAAATCCTGACCCACAGTGGGAGGACAGTTCCTGCATCCCCTTGCCCTGCCCCACCCAGGTTGCCTGGCCACTGCAGGGCACTAGAGGTTGGGGGTGCAGGTTGGGAGTGAGGACAGATGGTCCCTCAAACAGGAGATACTGGTACAACTAAGAGCTTGTGTATTGTGTCAAAAGCAGGGAAATTAAGTTCTATGTATATGCTGAGTGCTACCTTTCACTTACTTCCAAAATGCTGGAATCCAGAATACTTATCTCCTAGGAATGAGCCAAACTCAAGAGAAAAGCTAAAAGAACTGATATCACAGATCCTTCAGTAAAACAGCCCAGCCATTTCACTGCACAGATGCCCAGTCAATGAGTTTTGTCCATCTGCTCAAAGCTTCCAGGCAACTTTCTAATACAAATAGCCCATGGCCATCAGACAGTACACAGATAAAAACCAAGTAAACATAAACTTGTGACTTGGATGAAACTTTTTTAAAAAAATCAAAATATTCTGAATGATATGAATATGAATATGTGAGATATATTCATGAGATATGAACTGTGAGAAGGTAATAAACTTTAGGGGGGAACAACACTTTAAAGAAATACTTTCAAAGGTAAAAGAGAAAAGCTCTTAGATATTAAACTAAAATATCAGGAACAAAAAATTTAATAGAAAATTTGGGAGATGAAGTTGAAGAAAGCTTTGAGAAAACAGAGCAAGAAGGTAAAGCAATTGAAAACAAAGAAAGCACAGAATAGGAAAATTAGTAGGACCACCCACAGCAACAGGAGAATATGGAAGGATGGAAACTGATACACAAATAGGGTCAAGAACTTTCTTCACAACTGAAGCATGGTGTTTCCAGATCGAAACATCCCATTGTGTGTTCATGATAATGAATGAGGAAAGCTTCACCATGAGACACAGCAATGTGAAATGTGAGAATACTAAATATAAACTAACACAAACAATAACAGTAAACAATTCCTGTTTTGGTGATAGGATTGGTCATCAATATGGCAGTAAGGTGGGGAAGTCAAGTGTGTGAGCTCTCAACCCAGCTCCCCTGGGCTCTAATTCCAGGCAGTCTGTAACTGTTAGTCCTAGAGCCTTGAGAAAGTTACTCAGCACTGTCTCGCAGCTTCCTTCTCTGCACAGTAGGTAAGAAAAGTAGCTAACTACCTAGTGAGTTTGTGGTAAGGATTCAATGACATAATAAAGATAAATACACATAGAATGTGCCTAACACAGAACTAAATGTTCACCTATGTTACTGAAACTTTAATTAAAATTAAAGCCTTCCATTCTGAGGGCACATGATTTCTAGTCTAGTATTCAATTCCCAGCCAACTATCAGTTAAGTGTGAGAGTAAAATAATAAAAAATATTAAGAGTATACACAGTCTCAAAAGGTTCATCCTCTAAGATTTTCTCAGTAAGTTGTGATCTATCAAACGAAGAAGAAAACCGAGAGAGAAGACATGGAATCTGGTTAAAGAAAATCCTACTCAAAATAGGAAAATAAAATCCCTGGGACAATGATGGAAGGAGACAGGCTAAGCCTTAGCCAATCCTGATGTGGGCAAGTCAGATGACTCTTCAGAAACTGTTAGGATGAAATTGACACCTGATGTATATTAGTGTGTTGAAAGAAGATTTGCACAACTGGGGAAGTGTTTGTGAATAAAAGAGTGACAAATATATAGGAAACTAAGAATAAACAACACTACCCAAAAAAGAAAAAAAAATAAGGAAAACTAAATTTTTTCACAAAAAGAAAAATAATAATACCCAACATGACTCAGCAATGCCTTGTGCTTATATTTTCACAATACTATACACACTACAGTGATATAACCAATATTATAATAAAACTCTGTTGGGGAGAATGGGAGAAAATACAGTTAAGTGTTTATGCTGGCAATATAGGCAGTGAAAGAAAGCTAAATTATAATCTCCAGAAAGATAACCTCTAGAAACTGCCCAATTGAGCTGAAGACTGGGAGCCCAGTTGAGAGAGAGTGAGAAGTGATAACTGCAGGTCACCCTGAGGCAAGCCGTGACTTCAATAAACCAAGCTTCAGGCAGAAAAATTGAACAAAAGTTTTCTGCCATTCTGAACTTCCAGGACACCCTTCCCCACTTACCTGACACATCAGAAGCCTGACCTCTGTTGAAACTGAGGGAGGAGGACTTGAGCAGCACCCACCCTCCCTATCTACTGGACCAGGCAGCCAGCCAGGTAAGAGACCCCACCAAGCCCCCAGGCCGGGATTGCCACCAGCACCCCCCAGCGGCTTCAATCCTTGCCCCACCAGGCTTCAGCCCACTGCCTGCAGCAGCCAAGAACTCCTCCAAGCCTCGAACTGCCACCAGCAGTGGCCAGGAAGTCCGCAAGGTCTTCCATGCGATGCCAATTTGTGCCCTGCCCAGCCTCGGCTCCAGCCCGCCAGGACACTCACCCAGCTCTGATCCATGCCCCAGTGCCGCTGCCCACAGGGGCCAGGAACTCCACTCCACTGGACATGAGTGCAGCTCGATTGGCACACACACACCCCCCCCCCCCCCGCTGAGCCTTGGCCCGCTGCCAACAGCAGCCAGGAAGTCTGCTGGGACTCCCGCCTGGCCTCGGCTGACTCCTGCCAGCCCACCGGGACCCATGCCTGGCTCCAATCTGTGCCCTAGGCCCACCACCCACAGTGGCCAGAAATTCCACTCAGCTGGAACCCCCGCTTGGCCTCCATTGGTACCCCACTGGGCCGTGGCCCGCTGCCAGCAGTGGCCAGGAACTCCACTGGGACTCCCTCATGGCCCTGATTGGCACCCTGCGGGCCTTGGCCTGCGCCAGCAGCAGGCAGGAAGTTCACAAGGACTCCTGCGTGGTGCTGATCTGTGCTCTGCCTGGCCTCAGCCCACCCACTGAGACCCGGGCCAGGCTCCAAACCGTGCCCCAGGCCCGCTGCCCACAGCAG